>JAJOOR010004299.1:0-40916 GCA_036250505.1 Solanum acaule
GCGACCCAGTGTCTGTACTTAACATACATTTGTATGGGTTCCCTGGTATTCAGAACTTCAATCATGAACTTTGTTAATTTCTGGGCAAAGTCGCTGGAAATAAAAAATCAATTAGCAATTTCTGCGGACTGGTAATTCATACCGAAATTTAACTTTTGCTATCTCTACAGGATGGTAATAAGCCAATACATGTTGCAGCTACAAGAGGCAATCGGGCAGCTGTTGAAGCTTTATTGGCCGTCACACCACAGATTCAGAGTGTTCCTGAATGGAGTGTGGATGGAGTCATTGAGTTTATGCAATCTGATTATAGGAGAAAACAGGTACTTAATTTGTCTTTCTGTAAGATAAATCACTGCTGGTTTTGGTCTGCTGCCTGAACTCAGAGTTGGTTTTAAATATTGGTACTGGCTAGGTCAGCGACTATTTCCTTTCCTTCTCTCCTGCAAACTTCAGCATCCTTTTCATTGTCTAAACTGTGATAATAGCAGGAAAGTACAGAAGCTGGGGAGGAAGCAAACTATGACGCTATTCTAAGATGTCTACTTACGAGGCTGGAGGATGAACTCAAGGGCTTGAAGCAAGAAAGTATTATTCCAAAGAAAGATTTGCCTGAGGTCTGTTATTGGTGATCACTGTTTTCAATTTGTTATCAATTTGTAGTATTAACTGTCTCCTTCTGTTGTATTTTTTAAAATTTGCCTTTTTGTATAATGTCAAGAAAGTGGAATATCATCACAGATTTTGCTAGTTTTATCCTTGTGATAGTAATCATCTAACAGAAATGAATAAGCTTCTATAGTAAGGATAGTGCTGGCAATTTCAGCCCATATTAATGAGATCAATTCATTTAACCCAGATTTATACTTTAATTGGGAAAATATGGGTTTTAGCCTATTTTTAAAATCCATAAAAATATGGACAAAATGGGTATCCATATAGATCCAATAACACAATAACAGATCCCTCGGCCTGCAGAGAAAAGGACAAAGCCAAAGACCAGTACCTCTCCCAAAAGTTACCATTTCTCCAGAGGCACAGTTGCTGCTGCTTGAGTGAATAAAGGCAAAAAATATAATACTAGAAGCCTCATTACAAATAATGAGATGAAGAAGCAGAAAAATCTTTTTTTTCCTTCCCTTTTTTTAAAAGCTTAAATACTTAAGTAAAATGATATGTAAATTATGATATGGAAGGGGAAGCTGTGTTGTTGTTGTTGGTTATCGTGCATGTATTTACTAACATTTGTTTGGTTAATCTGCAAAATCACTCCTTTATTATGTAGGAATACTAAATAGTTTGGCTTTAATATGAACTTGATAGGCATTATTTTTTTCGGAAATGAAAAAGGAATTTGATTGAACTGCAGGTATCCAAAAACAACAACAGCATGATTTCATTCTCTAATTTGATAGCTAACAACTAGCTAAATTTAAAGCTTGGTGGAAACCAAAATATATGGAATAGTTTTGGATCTTTGTAGTCTCCATAAGAAAGAAAGAAGTTTAGAATAGCAGAGACGGATTCAAAATGTTAATTGGATGAGTTCAAGATTCTGTTTTATTCTTTTAAGCTATAAGTTCAAAACTTAATATGTATAGATTTGTGAAGAATGGCAGTGGAGTCTGGTTTGCTGAAAGATTATCTCCATTGTCAAAACTTGCAAGACATAGCATAGTGTTTTTCATTTGTATGCTTTCTTTTCTCTTTTTTTAATTCCTTATTGGGTTTTGGTGTGTGTGGGGTGTGGAAGGGGGTGGGGTGGGGATCTTGGATTTCTTTTTCTTTTCTTTTTTAACCTCTTTTATATTATTTCTTGCTCTTTGGGGTTGAAAAAATCTGCAAGATTCTTTAAGGTGTGAATTTTTGTTTTTTTACATTGTACCGATGAAATTTATACATTGGCTTTAGGATATTAAAGTGGGTTAAAACCCTTTTATTCAAGCCATATTTTACCCATATTTAATGGATGGATTGCAATCCAATCCATTTTTGCTCAAATCCATATCCAATTTGCCACCTCTAAGTTAAGGGTAGTTATGGCACTAAAGTAAACCATTTCTGAAAATGGAACAAAGTGATTATATATTTTACTTGTGTATATGTTATCTTTTGTTCTTGCATTTTTTCTGGTTAAGCACTCTTGACGACAGATTGGAAATCTCTCCTTGTGAATATGATAATACATATGTGAAACATGTAAACAACAAAATTGAATTTGCATGTGCAAGTATATGTAGTAAATAACATAATAAACACTGCATCTGGGGGCATGAAATTAATGTCTTCAAGAAGTCCAATGAACAATGTTGTCGGAACAGTTCCACGTTTGATTACAGTACTGACCCAGTGATCCTAGGGCTTCAAAATGCATAAAGTTTCTCTTATAGTCGTGAAATTATACCAGCGATGTGGTTCTAGACTCCTGTTTCAGCTGCCTTCAAATTGCACACAGTATCAATATCTTTTTATACTCTTTGTTATTACTTGTATGCATCTCTTTCATTTGAAGTACCTCAGAACCTTGTGTTGGAGAAAACAGTTTACCGGTTAGTGCTAAACATCTTGCATTGGCATAATTGATTGATTTGTAGGTGACTCCTGAAGCAAAGAAGAAAGCTGCAGACGCAAAGGCGAAGGGAGACCAGGCATTTAAGAGGAATGATTTTCCTAGGGCTATAAATGCTTATGCACAGGTACCTATTAAGCTTATTGGATTTCTCCTGAATGTTTCCCCAGTAATTATCCTCTTCCTGGTGCAAGTATATGTATTTGTTGAGAATATAACTAAATATTAAAAGTGTGCTCTAGTTAATAGCTTAAGTTTTTATATAAGATGGTCACACACTTCAACATGGTATCAGAACATACGAGATCGAATCTCACCACCACCTAAATCAAAAAAGAATTTCCACATGATTGCCCATGAAAAAAAATCAGGCCCGCACGTGAGGGGGAGTGTTGAGAATATAATTAAATAATAAAAAAGTGTGCTCTCTTTTATAACTTAAGCTTTTAGATGAGATGGTCACGGCTCACTTGTGTTTGCTGATACTCTGCAGGCAATCAATTTTGATCCAACTGATGGCACTCTGTTTTCGAATAGAAGTCTTTGTTGGCTCCGCCTGGGGCAAGGTGAATCTGCCTTGGTTGATGCTAAGGCTTGCAGAGAACTTAGACCAGATTGGGCAAAAGGTTGTTATCGGCATGGTGCAGCTCTACGTCTATTGCAGGCATGCCCTTCTCCTCCTGGAGTCAAATTTTGCAAACTTGTATGTATACCTATATTTTCTGGTAGAGAATTTCATGGCACGGAACAAGAATAAGTTAGAAAGCACATTCAATTCTGTAGAAAGAACATTTTGATGGATCATTTTGATGTTTTGCCCTCTAGTGATTTGTGCTGTTGCATCTTCAGCAATTTATACTCACCGTTTTTGTTAATCTCAACTTTTCCCTTCTGCGTTATTATTCAAATTTTATTTCATTCTGTTTCTTTTTTCTTCATGCTTGGGGTTATGCATTTTCTTAATTTTATTTAGGCTTAACCCATCGGATGATGGTCCCTTAAAGTTGGCATCAAGTTTAACTTAGACCACTTTAACTGGACTTTGTTCATTTTGAACACCTGTAGTAGTCCTTTATTGTGTCATTTTGACACTTTTTTTATATTTCCAGACTTGAGCGCATGTTGACAAATGTCTTTGCTGGAAAAATAGACCAATCTTTAAGTGACAATTGGATTTTTTTTTTTAAACATCACTTTTAATTCTTTTTTTTCTCTAGATCTGTAATTCCATGCCCCCAGACCCCCTTTCTTCATCATCTTCTTCCTAAACTCCACCAAGAACATGTGAATCTCTCGACAATTTCATTCCCAATAATTTCGCTCTTCATCTTTTTCTTATTTGGAAAAAGGGTCTAAAAAATACTTCAACTTTGGCCGAAATTGCTGTTACGATACCAAATTTTATGGAATATCTTTTACCCCCTGCACTATTTAATAGTGTATTTAAAAGGTATATATGTGTCCACGTAGACACATTATTATTTATAATTATGCAATATTAATGATGTTCACGTGGGCATATATATATCTTTAAAATACACTATTAAATAGTGTAGGGGGTAAAAGGTCTTTTCCAAAGTTTGGTATCGTTACTGCAATTTCGATCAAAGTTAGAATATATTTCATACCCTTTTCCCCTTCTTATTTTGTGTCTTGAAATTATTATCTTTTTCTTCTCAGTAATTTCATTCCAACTTTTTTTAAAAAATAAATAAATTCTCTTCTCCTCCATTATCTATATAAATTCTCCCCTTATCCCAACCCATTTCCTCTGTCTTTTTTTTCTTTTCTATTATGTACTTTTTTTCTTTTCTTTTTTTTACGAGAAGTCATTATAATTGTAGCAGGAGATACAAATATATGAATTTCACTTATTTGAAATATTCATCTCCATTGTAGTTGGAGAGGATTCGATAATTATAAATTAAATAATTCAATTATTTATTTCTCCTCTAATGGATATAGTGTAAAAGAAGTAAAAAAAAAAATTATTGTGTATTTGGTATTTGGTATTAGTATTGAATGATGGATAAAAAAACAAATTTGATTTTCAAGGAAGAAGAAAAAATTAAGTAGTGTACAAACCTAGCAAAAATTATATGTTTTCTCAAAATTTGTGTGGTGATGAGGGGTGGTCTATGGTGCCAGAGAGAAAGAGGAAGGAGTGAAAATTTTTTAATGGAGGATGGTGGAAGATTGCAGAGAGAGAGAGAGAGAGAGTGAGGAAGAAGAAGAAAGAGAAAAAAATTCACCAAAAAACTTCTCAAACGTGCTTAAAATTAGTGTTGCATAATCATTTTGCTTTCAAATGACACTATGCAGCCCTACATATCATGGTTAACAAGCCAGCTGAGGAAGAACAATCTCCCCCAGCAATACCGATTCTCCCTAGTTCAATCAGAATCGAGAACTGCGGAGAGGTTGGATTTCTTTTCCGGGAAGCAAGAGGTACTAGACAAAAACCCCTAATGAGGCCAGGACCTTCGGGGAAGAAGTTCGTGGGACCCCTCCTAAGGTGTTTAAAATGAACAAAGTTTAATTAAAATGTTTAAGTGAAATTTTGTGTCAATTTTAAGGGTTATCAATGAGTTCAGCCTTTTATTTATGAAAGTAAAAAAAAGGAGAAATCATATATAGATATATAATGAAAGGATGAGCGAATAAATAAATAAGAACAAAACCAATTTCTCGTATAAGTAGTTTTATAACAACAATGAGAACTCAAAAGTAACTTCACGCATTTGAGAATAAAAAAAAGCTGAGAACTTGCAAAGTTTTTTTTCAAAAAAAAGAAAAGAAAGAAGTTTAATTCTAGATTTAGACATGTGAATAGGAGATGTACAAATGCTTCAATGAGGAGGTGTGAGAGTTATGATATAGTGGAGGACAAGGAGAGGCAAATGTAGGCTAAATAAGTATTGAGGAGAGGTAATTAGACAAGATATGTTTCATCTTCAACTTTAATGAGGACATGGCTTTATCTAAGAGAGTGCGAAGGTCGCTGATATGGCTAGAAGGTTAGTAGTTAGTTGAGCGTTGTCCTAGTATTAGCCTATTCATGTAGTCTTTGGTTTGGTGATGGTCTAGAGTAGGGTGTTTGTTGTAATATTAGGCTATTCATGTAGTCTTTGACTTTTGGTATATGTTATGTACAATGTTTCGGTGATACACTCTGTTGGTGAAGTTACAATCATTGCATATATACTTTGCATTGCTTTTCTATTAGTTGTCATATTTTTAATAGTGTTGTTTATCCTTTCTGTTACTACTTTGATTTGTTTCACTTTGATTAGCAAAAATAATACATGCATTAACTTTGTGTATCAGTAGTCCTTTGTTTAGTACACATTTTCATGCTATACTCTATTGTGTATTGAAGAGTTTACTACTAATACCATTCATTTCTACGTATTAGTAATGAAAAAGTCTTTAATATATGTATTACCATGGTTAAACACCTAATTACCCCTCAAAAACACTTTTACATCTTTTCCACGATAATTATGAAGGATATTTTTATACAATGAATACTATTTTTAATACACCAAATCAAATAATACATTAAAAATAATTCATGCATAACTAATACAAGCATTACCAGTATACTCTATCGAGCATTATTTTAACAGACACAACAAAACGACCCCTTAAAATTTGAAATTTTAACGCTTTTCCGAAGCTCGAGTTTTTGTCTTTTGTGTAACAAACAAACTGCATGCAAAATGCAAAATGCAAAACCGTCGCTCCGTTTTTTCCCCTCTGTTTCAGTTAGTTAGTGTATAAAGAGCACAAGTTTCTGCAGAAACCCCAAAAAAATCTTCTCTCTTTCTTCAGTTATGGAAATGGAATACCAAAACCTATGGCGAAAACCAAAACCAGAGGAGCAGGTTTTGATTCATTCTTCCCCTTCTTTTTCCTTTCTTCAAATACTGTAATGTTATTGAATCTTGAAATTGTTTTGAGCAGCTCAAAAACAGGTTATGACGTTTCTGGAGTTTGCTTGTTCAGGGGATATTGGGCTTTTCAAGAGTAGGTTTTTCAATTGAAAACACTATTTTCCTGTTTTATTATTTTGGGGTCTTTAGTTGATGCTGAGAAAAGAGGGTCATTGTACTTTGCCGCTGGGGAAGGAAAAATTGACTTGTGCAAGTACTTGGTGGAAGATTGATGTCAATGAAAGAGATAAAGAAGGTATTCACTACAGAGTAATAAATTTGTCTTTCATTCATCATTGAGTTCTTGTTTAGTAAGAAATTGGCTCTTGAGATTGAAACTTGAGGGGTTCTTTATATCTTTGCCGCATTAAAGTATTGAGGGTAAGATGCCTAGTATATTGTTTTCTAATAATTGGTGAGTTGGAAGTTTTGAATAATGTGTATATTTTGTATTGGAAACTGTTTTTTATTTAAGTTTAGTTTTTCAATATATTTTGTAAGATATGAAGATACCTAACTAGTAACAATTGGAAGGCAAGTTCTAGGGAGTAGTTGTGAGACCAACAACATTATATGGGAATGATTATTGAACTTATGATGCGCTTGACTTGTCAACAAAATGAATGTGCAATCATACAAGATTCTATAAAATTAGAAATAATCACATTATGCAAGTAGTACACATGTGAGAAGGACTTCGGTAATGGTTTGGTTGTGTCCTATGCAGGCCTCCAAATGCACCTATGTAGTGTAGGTGCTAAAAAGGGACAAGGTAAAACTAAAATAAAACAAGGGTGGGAAGTTATCTAAAAAGATCTATAATCTTTAAGAATCAACACGGACTTGGCTAGAGTACAAAACAATAGATGCACATGATACATATAGGTGATACTAATTCATGGTGATCAAGGCTTAGTTGTATATTTACATTAAGTCTTGGTAGGACAAGCATATGAATTTAGGGGACATCAAGTTTTTGAAAACCCTTAATTTGCTTTGAAAGACAATTTGTTCGCCAATATAGGAATGGTAGATTCAAATACAGCGGAATAAATGGAGGATTCATATTACTGATTCCAACTTGTTTGAGATTGAAGCTCTTCTTGATTGATTGATATTGCTCTTAATATATATTATTTCTTCATAGGTGAGACTCCTGTTCTTAATGCTGCCAGGCACGGACACACTGCTACTGTCCGGTACCTCATAGATAAGGGTAAGGGTGCACATCCTGCAATACTCAGCACCTCAGGGGCAGCTTTGCATAATGCTGCAAGAAATGGTAGGTTTTTCCTCTTCGTTAGTTGAAGTGATTGAAGCTTCTAATTGTGTCAGGGAAAGAGTCCTGGGTTCATATGCATTTAATTGCTGTAACCTAGCTCTTGTACAGTTTAGGACAAAACATATATATTTTGGGGACAAGCTCTCTGGCTTTTTGCCATCCATTGTGAGGAGAAAATGGAAGAACTGATCAAAAGTTCAAGCAGACTATCTGAGGGCTGTTGTAAAACCTAAGCAAATCAAGGGAGGAAGAGACCAACATTAACTCTGGAAAGGCAATGCTTCAAGACTTGGATATTATATTCATGCAATGTGTTATAAAGAAGGTTCTTAATAGTTTCTCTTCAACAATTCTCCAAAAAGTGGACTTCAAAATAGTTATTCATCGGTAAACAACATGAAATCCACTAGAATCTGCGGAATTGGTGATTTGAGCAAGTTTTGGAGAGTAAGAACTAAAACCATGACGAATCGGTCAAAGTTCTTATCTTAAGCAAATAAACGCAGAAAAGGTAACCAAATAAGGTTATAATTAGCAGTAAGAAGCAGAGATGTATAGGGTGGGATGGGGCCTGTTTTCTATTTGTTGCATAGTTTTCAGGTCACTTTTCTATTTTCAGCTGTTGAAAACCTAACTTTGGCTTCTGTTTTGCTGGAAATGTTATGCTAACTTGTAAACTAAATTTGTAGAGACTTAGATTCCCTGAACATTTGGTCTTACTCGCTTCATTCGCCTTTTCTTTCCTTTTTTTCTGACAATGCTACATCTTTTTTTTCTCAATCGATGACTTGAAATGACCCTAGATTACTAGAGCTTCAAAGAACTGTAACACAAATATGTATTCTGATATTGTAATTTATGCAGGATTGGATGATCATATCAATGAAAATGTAGTAATGAAGCTGACTGATTTTCATTCAAGTTAGAATGTAGTCAAAACTCTGTGTCTCATTTTTTTGTTTGTCTCCGCAGATAAAGCGTATCATGAACACGAAGAAGATCCATCTAAGTTAACTCGATGATAAAAGAATGGTGGAAGACCATCCCGACATGCATTTGGTGGGCCATATGGAAAGAAAGGAAAGCTAAATGTTTTGAAGGGCAGTTCCCCATAGATTTGTTTTTCATTAGAGTACTTCCATAGCTACTTCATTCTGAGTGCCTTACTCTTCTAAGTAGTATGAATGTGAATGGGGTATCATTGAACATAAGCACATGAAAGAAACACCACAAGTGAAAATATATTTGCAGGTTTATTTTCCTTTGTTGCCACATAATCTGAATTGAGAATCTAATCATGTTCTAATGGATATAAGTAGTTGAGATCTTAGTGTCAGCTTTTAATTCTCTATTGGTAAAACAATGAGAGAAATCAATCAACATGTCATGCCTTATTGCTATATTGTTATTTATAGTGGTGTCCTGCATACACTTATGTGTGTAGCTACATGCATTCTTCTATTTATCATCCTTCTTTACATAGAATGACATTTTATTGTTCATTATCTTTGTCTGCAGGATATATTGAATTGGTTAAATTGTTTCTGTCGATGGGTGTAGACATTGATTTGAAAAGTGATGTTGGAACACCACTTATGTGGGCTGTAGATCACAGCCAGGAAGATGTTGTTAAGGTTTTGCTGGAACATCATGCTAATGTGAGTGCTTTGTTACCTGTTAAACCCCTCTTTTCTCAAATCAAAATTACCAGTCATTGTTTAACAATTCTCTCTAGACAAAGTGGAAAGCAGTTGTATGGTTTAAGTGTTCCCTATCTAATGACTTAAAGCTTCCTAGTGGGTTACTCAGTTAATCGTTGTTTCATAACAGGGAGAGACGTTGTTTTCAAACATCACCATCATCCTTATCGGAAAAAAATTCACCCCACCCCTCCCCTCCCCCTCCTCTCAAAAGACAAAAAGAGTCTAGCCACGTGTGAGGATGCGTGTTGATAATAATACAAGTATCCCCTATCTAGCAACTTAAGCTTTTGCCTTTTAGCTGAAGTGGTTCCACAACCAAACAAGTCCTTACACACTTTTCTTGCGCTGATGTATTCAAACTCTTGTTTTATGTACTTTCTTCCCTTTGCCAAACAGTGTAGAGTTCTCTCTCCCAGCCTGTACAGGCTTCTTTTCTCACCCCCCCTTCCCTCTTTCTTTTTCTGTTTTTGATAAGTATTGACTTCACCATTTTCTTCATGCTTTTCAGTTTCACATAGTTGTTTGTTAGTATTTGTGTTACGAGTCTTTGTGCTAGTCTGCTCTTCGTTATGCCCCTTATAGTACACACCACCTGGATAATTTGTCTAGTTAGCTTCCCAGTTACTTTCTTTTGTTGCTGGAAGATCCTATAGTTTCTTTCAAGCCAAATTTGGTACACACAAACTGCAAGTGTCATACTATAAACTTCTGTAAAACTGCTTCTTCCTCTAGCATGGGCAGTAGCCCGTTGTAATTATTCAGGCCACTCCATTGGAGCTCTCTGCAAGTGTCATCCTCCATGTTGCATTTATTTCATTGATTATCTTTCAATTTTCTCTTTTTGTGTTTCTGATGTGTAGGAGAGGCTTTGCTTTAGGAGCTTTATGACTGGTTAAGCCCAATATTATGTTGGAAAACTTACAGAAAATACCTTCACCACGAATTGTTGTATGGAATTCACCAAAGCTTGAGGCATGTCAGACAGTCCTTAAGGATATTTCACCCGATATAGGTGTATCCCCAGGATTCAACAAGCTCTTCTAATTATATTCAAGGCTATTATGAGGAGAATAAATTGATTAATGGCTATTAATCAAGTCTAGGTATTCAATCACAATAAATATATCAAGAATGAATCTAGACAATGATATGAATACTTTCTTTTGGGATATTAGAATCAGTTTTTCCAACATATTATACATTAAACTGAAAAAAATTCTTGACTACATAGGATTATGAATTTTGTGCATCTTACTTTTCATGGCATAATCCAAAGCAAGAACTCAACTACCTTTGCCGACATAGTCAAACCTAGTCGTATCCGAGTCCGAGCAACTTAGCTTATGAGAACTGTCTTTTTCAATTTTTCCGTTTTGCTTTGTATTTTGCAATGTTACTTGGTTAAGCGTGCCATCTGTCTACTTAAGGCTTAACTTCTTTTGTGCTACCAAGCAGGGGCTAATGTCAATGTTAAGGCTGGTGAAGGAATGTGGTGTGGTGAAATAACTCCTTTGCTCGTTGCTGCTCGTAAAGGTAATGCAGAAAGTGTTAAATGCTTACTACAAGGAGCTGATCCTAATTTCACTGATCAGGTAATTGAAAAGAAAATCTGACAAAAAAATCTAATTTCTTTGTTGTTTGAATATATTTTGGAAGAAATTTCCAAGGAATTTTTCTTCTTTCAATTGTTGGAAAGATGATTCCAAACAAGTCATTGTTAATTTCTGAGCGAAGTCGTGGAAAAAAGTCAATTAGCAATTTCTGAGGACTGTTAATTGATACCGAAAAATAACTTTTGCTATCTCTACAGGATGGTTACAAGCCAATACATCTTGCAGCTAGAAGTGACAGTCGGGAGTCAGTTGAAGCTTTATTGGCCGTCACATTAGAGACTCCGGGTGTTCGCGAATGGACTGTGGATGGAGTCATTGAGTTTATGAAATCAGAAAAATTGAGAAAACAGGTACTTAATTTGTCTTTCTGTGAGATGATCGCTGCTGGTTTTGGTCTTCTGTCTGAACTCAGAGTTGCTTTTTATCTATTGGTACTGGCTAGGTCGGTGACTATTTCCTTTCCTTCTCTCCTGCAAACTTCTGCTTCGTTTTCATTGTCTAAACTGTGATAATAACAGGGAATAACAGAAGCTGGGAGGCAAGCAAACAATCGCCCTAAGAAAGATTTACCGGAGGTCTGTTATTAGTGGTCACTATTTTCGATTTTATGTGTGAATTTTGGATCATTTCAATTTACTTGGATTTTACCCATATTTATGTGGATGGATTGCAATCCAATCCATTTTAGCTCAATCTATATTCAATCCACCCATTTGCCACCTCTAAGTAAATGGTAGTTCTGGCACAAAAGTAAACCATTTCTGAAAATGTAACAAAGTGAGTACATTTTTTCCTTGTGTATATATTATCTTTTGTTCTTGTATTTTTTCTGGTTAAGCACTCTTGAAGACAGATTGGAAATCTCTCATTGTGAATATGGTAATACATTTGTGAAACATGTAGACAACAAATTGATTTTGCATGTGCAAGTATATGTAGCAAATAACATAATAAACACTGCATCTGGGGGTATGAAATCAATGTCTTCAAGAAGTCCAATAAACAATGTTGTGCGGGAACAGTTCAATTACTAGGGCTTCAAAATGCTTTAACTTCTTTTATAGTCGTGAAAGCGTACCAGCGATGTGGTTCCAGACTCCCGTTTCAGCTACTTCAAATTGCATTGAAGATCAATATCTTTTTATACTCTGTGATTTAGTTGTATGTTGTAGGAGAAACCTGTTTACGGAATAGTGCTAAATATCTTGAATCAGCATAATTGATTTGTTTATAGGTGAGTCCTGAAGCAAAGAAAAAAGCTGCAGATGCAAAGGCTAAGAGAGACAAGGCATTTGAGAGGAAGGATTTTGCTGCGGCTAGAGATGCTTATACCAGCGTACCTATTGGGCTTATTGAATTCTTCCTGTATTCCCAACACTAACCCTTCCCCAGTAAAATACCTGCAAAAGGGAAAAAGAAAGAAGATAATGATGAGGTGAAGTAGTCATCCTCTTCATGGTGCAAGTAATTAATAATGTGTATGCATTACTTACTGAACTCACTTGTGTTTGCTGATACTCTGCAGGCAATCAGTGCTGATCCAACTGATGGCATTCTGTTTTCCGATAGAAGTAATTGTTGGATCAGCCTTGGTCAAGGTGAATCTGCCTTAACTGATGCCAAGGCCTGCAAAAAACTTGGACAAGATTTGGCAAAGGCTTATTATTGGGAAGGTGCAGCTCTACGTCTATTGCAGGCATGCCCCCCTTCCTCTCCTGGAATCAAATTTTGCCAACTTATATACCTATATGTTCTGATATTCTAATATTTCCTTCTCAGAGGTTTGAAGAGGCAGCCAATGCTTTCTATAGGGGGATCCAGATCGACCCTAATGAGGAGCTCATAACTGCTTTACAGTATGCTTGTTGAGACTTGAAGTTGTTTTGTTTAGCAACTGCAGATGATATATTTTCTCTAGCATCGAAGAGCCTTACTCTAATGCAGTAGTTTCTATATGATTGCAGGGGTACTGTTGCTGAAAGGGATGCTGAGGCTGCTAAAGAATTTCATGACATGTAACTAGAATTAAGTTGTCTGTCAGACGAGTTAGAAAGCACATAATGACAGAACCAAGTAGCCACTTCTTTTGCCCTTTTCTTTGGTAGTTGTAAAAATGGATCATTTTGATGTTTTGCTCTCTAGTGATTTGTTCTGCTGCAATTTATAGACTCACTATTTTTGTTAATCTCAACTTTTCCCTTTTGCATAATTTTTCAAAATTTATTTTCATTCCTGTTTATTTTTTATAAGTGGAGGACCATGCTTGGGGTTATATTATTAAGTACAGAACTTCTAAATAATATCTGTAAAATATTTAAGATGTAACTGACCAAACTAAATGTAGTATTGTAGTTGATAAAATTATGTCATTTTGATATCAAAAATCAAAATTATGTAGACTCTAAACAGAAAGGTAAAGATGAGCAAAATAATATAGCACAAGTATTCGTAACTATTCAATACAAAAGATTGTTATTGCAACAAGTGAAAACATTTATGCAGGTAAAAATTAAATATAAAAATACAGCCACAGGAGCTATAACGACAGTTAAAATAGTCTTGGAATACAGCAACGTAATGTCAGGGGGATTATATTTCACTTGGACACTAACACTTTCCAGAAGCTCAACACAAACGGAGCAGGATTTGAACAAGGTTACCTTAATGTCAAGTAGCAGATTGTTGATTGTTGTGACAATGTGAATATTCCTCTGCTATCTGCAGTAAACAAAATACTGGCAACCTGTACAGTATGACATCTGATTGTGCAAAACTAAAGATCACTGGCAGATTTGCACTCAGCAGAGAATATGATACATGCTTGAACGTAGAAACGACAGCTAGTGTAACTGCGAAAAGTTTAGATGTACAGAGTGATGACCTGATAATTCGATAAATACAAGACTCACCTATTTATCGATGTCAAATACAAATTTAATACTTGTCAAACGTGAGACAATATCTAACTTAAGACTTCAATGATCCTTAGAGAAAAAGATCCATTCTTCATGAAAATAGGAGGCAGAACCAATGATGATTTCCTTTTCGATTTATCCCTGCAAACTAGAACTTACTTCAAAAGAAATGTTAAAGCAGATAATCATGGAAACTGGAAAAATCTGCAACTTCCAATTCGTTGAACAAGGTGCTGGGAAAATGGTCAGAAGGCACCGGCAACCAAAATAGCTACTGAAGAGTCATGATACTGATAGAATGTCCTGGAAACGAGGTCTGGTATCACCAGAACAGTACCAAAAGAGATTAAAAAAAAAAATCAGTACAGTACCACCAATACGATCACCGAAAATAAGCAAAGTGTGAATGGAACAGTCACCGGAATTAGGAAGGTTGCAGCCGGAATGGTCATGTAAGATTATAAAAAGAAAAAAAAAAGCTTCAATCGGACAAGTGACATAACACCTTGCCAGTAAATCATAAGTTAGAGCCTTTATGTCAGAGTAGAGACCTAATTTTGAGTATATCAAAACCCTTTTTTCTTTTTTTGGCTTCCCACCCGGTGTCCGGAGCTAGCATTGGAGCCCCGACTAAATCCAGATCGATACTGCAAGGCTCATTCGAGGGTGGCGCTCCAAACAGGATTTTCTCCATAGCCAAGGTTCAAACCTAAAACCTCTGGTAGTATGATTTGATAAAGCCACACGGACACAGGCTCTACATTTTAGTATATTCTGGGAAAACATTCAATTCAATTCAGTATCTCACTTTGAGTATATCATAGTTCTTCCTCTTAGTCTTGTTTCTCAATTTGATAGAACTAAGCAGATACAGATACTTGATCATGTCAACCAACGTAGTATACATGATGTAAATATTCTTTCTGACGGATTATACATCAATTAAACATGACATTAAGGTACAAATCAAAACCGTAACAGAAGATGATAACTTTTATAAATTGCTCTCTTCCAAACTGATATTCTCAGAATATGGCGTACCAAAAAAAAAAAATCTGCGGCTAGACATTGGTACTTGCTTTGACACACCAAAGTTAAACCAGATGTAATTCAGGTAAAAAGATGAATATCTATGTATTTGGTACTTCCCTTGACCATGGGACATGCATATTGAAGGGTCATATTAGCATAAACAGCATAAGGATTTGATTTGTTTCTTAACAGTAATAAGTCATCTTCCCCCGAGCGTGATTAGCTTGAATACAAAGTTACAAACAAAGAAGGTTAACAACACTTGAGAATGCTACCATAACAAGAAATTTCCCTAGTGTGTTGTATATGCCTTGGAGATTTCAGCTATAAGCTATCAGGTCTATAATTTTTTTGACAAGGATCTGTTAAGTATGTGCTGTCTAAAAGGAAACAGTAGCATATTCAAAAAAAATCCAGTTCAAGTTGCCAACTCCCATGACAACCAGATTTTATCTACGTGATCACAGAGACATGAGAAAGAGCAATCCACCTTACTCCTTTGAAGGTCATGCATGAGCATTCGTAGCTGAATTCCAGCATTGGAATCGCTCTGATAGGTGTTAATAATTACGGACGAACACTACTTATAATGCATTGCTGCAAGGGGAACGAAGAAGGGCAAGAGAAAGAGAGCTAAGGGACAAAACATCAGAAACAGAGTAAAAGGCAAAACAATCCAGTCATTGTACAGCAAATCACACACCTAACTCTGCAAACACAATGCACTGGTACAACATTAAGCTGCTAGATCAGATTACGAACTAGCTATGCATAAATGAACAGTAAGATAGAAATCTAAGAAATTCAGATGGATAACGATGGGAACATGAAGCAACAAGGAGCCGAGATAACAGCTTGAGAAGAGGGTAAAACTAGAGATCACGCTTTTTTGCATTCACAATTGCTGATTTTATTCATCCAAACAACAGAACACTTGGAACCAAATAAATGAAGAAATGTGACTCTTTTTCTTTCGGATAGGCAATAAAAAATTGTACAAATTGACCTAAAGATTACTTAGTGAATACATAGATTCAGCAAAAACTAGCCAAATTTTTAATCGAGTACAATGGCAGCACTTTGATCAACCCTCATTTGTATCATAATCAAAACAAAGTAACAATCCCAATTCATAGCCCCTATCCTACTTAAACTCGAAAACAGGGTTGAGGCAAAAAGAATCACCTTTAACGATCTTTAGGCAGACAGACACCTCCAAGCAACAAATCTGCTCTAAAATTAGAAATGTTCCTTCACACATTACACTTTCCAACCACTACTTCACCCAAACTCAGCACCAGAAATAAGCCAAATTATCAACAAAAGATCTCCAGTACCGGCATTTCTCCCAACGTAATCCAAGAACAATTAACAAAATCTGTTCTTTCAAATTTCCCATATAATTTGATGCTGCAACAAATCAAAATCCACTACCTATAACTAGGCCTGATTTGTTCCTCACTGACAACCGAAAGCAACCCACCTTCAGCAACCTCATTCTCATCCAAAAACAAATCCTCAGTTCCTCTCAACGCTCCATGAATTCCCAAAACGAAAAACCCAATAATCAAAGCAACCAAAACATTGAGACCCACATGAGTAAGCGCCAAGGCAACAACAGTAACCAACCCTAACCCAACCAAAACAAGCCGATCATCCAATTGGGTTCCCGAAATTACAATCGCTTCTTCACGGAAATAGTACAACCAAGCTACAGAAATAGCCAAGAAGACAATCATAGAGATAGGGTGGTAAACAAGGCTGAGGAATAGAATAACAAGGATTACCATAGCGTAATTGACACGGAAATAATTAAGGTTCCTCCTCACCCGTGTAATCGCTTCAGAGTAATTATAAGGAAGAGAGATAATGGTGTAGTCAAAGAACACACGCCATGAACGACGTGTTGCCCGGTCGGATCTAGTGACCGTCGATTGCCTCGCCGGCGGTTGTGGTTGTGGTGGTCGTGGTAACGGTGGACGAGGTGGTTTTCTGGCGGAATGAGGGGTGGTTTGTGGTGATGCTGGTGGGGTAGAAGTTGGAAGGGTACCATAATTGGAAAGATTGGCAGAGATTGCCATGAATTAGTATTGGAGGGGAGAAGGATTCAGATGATTAATGTTAGATTCAGAATATTCTTCTCCTGATTGTTCAGAATTTCTTCTCCCCTTTTATACCTTAAAGAAATTGGAAGCTTCAACAATGGAGGTGGAAGACAGCTTAGCTTGAGGATGAATTGTCCTCCTGCTTTATAAGCATGACAGCCATGACCATGACTACGGCAAACATGTACCAAGTGATGTCCATCATTAATTTCTCTTTTAAAAAATCATTTGGATCAGTAATTGGTTATGCCGATCATTTAGTCCGTTTTAAAAAAAATATATTTATATTTAACACTGATATTTTGATATAAAGATTACACGATTCAAAAGTCATAATCACTTCAAAGCAAATCGTATCCAAAATACATACTAATAACAATAAGACTTATTTCATTAATCGTGAAGGGTATACAAAGTACATGTAAAGCTTTCATATACTAGTAGTATTAAAAGCTAGCTCGGTCTCTTTTATTAACTTGCAATAGTACGTAGTACGAAATCAATCTCGATCGTGGTTTATTATTTTATTGATGATATATGACACTTTTTTAAGCTTAGCAGTTGACAAATTCATAGTTAACATTAAGGTTGCCCCTCTGGTAGCCCAATCCATTAGTGTCCAATCGGTTAAACACGTTTACATCCAAATCAAGCCCTCCATTGCTGCATTGATCTACTATTCTCACTGTTTCTTGTGTTCCTGTTCCTGTGTTCGTCACCTGTAGTAGCGGAGGATTAGGAATTTCATTCACAAAATTCAAAATATTATAGAAGTAAACATAAAAAATAATTTTAATCATATATAAACAATGTAATGATCCATGTGCCCATACTAGCTCACCCAGTACACATGCACATGATTAGTTTTCCCTTTAGCTTCACCATACATGGGGTAACTTCATTGGACACATTAAAATTAAAGTATCTAGTGAGCATCAATTGTTGAAAAACACTTTTATAGACTATGATAGTGTAAAATTGAGCGTACCCTCAAGCATCTACCGCATGAAGCTTGGCCCGTAGGTCCAGCTGGACCACAAAAAGCGGTCCAGCCATACCTTTGGCGCCACTCCAGAGGCTTGTCAGCATCCCAAGTAGCGCAGTAAGCGCTAGCAGTTCTCAAATCCCAGTTTATGTTCTGCGGATTGTACAAATGATATGTTGCCCTAACGTTGGTAGCGCTCTGCGCCGCGGCCATTGCCATCATCATGCTGATGACAAAAAATGCTACACACAACTTGTTAACTCTCTCCATTGTGATTTTAATTTAATTTCTTGTGGGGTTTTTGTGAAATGGTGAAGGATAAATAGATGTTATTTATAGGGACACTATCTAGTTAGTTAGTGTGGAAAATAATGGACATACAGTATACTTGAGTTGGAAAAGTCATTGCTATTAATTTCATGTAGGAGTTGTGAAAGACTGGAACTCTCCATCACTCAATTCTCTAAAATAATTTTCCATTTCTATATTAATCATGAATGTACAATTAATTTAAGTGAAAGTGAAACTTTGAAAAAATAAAAGGCTTTACTATATATCAATTTGACCAATTCAAAATGAGTTGTGAACGTTCGTAGTGAATAATACTGACTACACATGTGGAAAACAAAATGAAATTCAAGAAATTAAATCCATGAATTGCGCAAATACTACTTTTCAATATATTCATGCATAATATAGAAGAAAGCAGAAAAATATAATTGAATGATGTTAATCTTTACCAGAATATTAAAAAATCGATTTCTCTACTATCTATTCTAGTCTTACCTACCATTTGATTTGTCAGTAGACATTGAAATTTTATTGTATTCTAATAGACGTGTTTAATTTCAATTGAGATTCTTGAAGTTACTCTACTATGAACCCTATAGCTCATGCATATATAAAAGATAATATATTCCCTCAAAAAGACATCTCGAAAATGTCATAAATTCATGAGATATTCGTAAAGAGATCAAGATAATAAGGAAGGGACAGAATTGTATCCACATGTTTTATCTATAATATTCTTGTTTCTTAGATTTTATTTATGGTTGATTTATTTTCCACATTTAAAATTTGTTGCAATTAGTTGTCTAGAAATTGGGAAAACTATTCCTTAATTTGGTCATTTTTCTTGTGAAGAAAAGTCTTCTTGGGTACTTGTATAGTGAGAAACAAGAAGCTAACATATGATCAAAGGCTCTCTATTTTAGGTAATTCTAGAAGGCTAATCTTATCCCATGTAGTCTTTAATTTGATCTAATTTTATTTATAAAAAAGTTCACTTGTCATGAAATAGAAATGTTTCAAACACATATCATATTTGCAACTTATTTGAGACTAAAACATAATAATAATAGTTATTATAATGACCTTCTTTTCACTGGTTGGTACATATAATCTATTTTTTTATTTTTTGTCGAACTCTGCAAGATGCATATATACTAATAATAACCCAACAGTACAAACTGTAAGAGGATTCATACCCAATTATAAAAGCCAAATAGGACATAGATTAAATGTTGAGTATGATATGACAAACGTTGAGTAGGATTCTAACCTTTTGCATTAAAACTTTAGGCAAAATGTTGAGCATGATCTGACAAATGTATTTATTCCATATTGATCACAAATAATATTGAGTTATCATTTACAATGGCTTAAGGATAAATGAGGACAGAACCAACATTTTTTTGCAGATGAACTATTAGTATATGTTATGCACTAATCATCTATATATGTTAAATTAAATACAAGATTAATGGGTTTTGAAAGTGGAAAATTAAAAGAGGATAAGATTTCTTAATTGCATTGAAGTATTATCAAGGGACTAGAGCCATCAAAATGGGTTTGGCCCGCTAGGCCGGCCCAACCCAACCCTTGAATTAAATGGAGTTGGGCTCAATTTTTCAACCCATTTAGGAACGAGGCTTTTTAGCCCAGCCTCATTTGGCCCGCTGGCCTCATAGGCCCAACCCGTAAGCCTCAGAGGCTAGCCCGCGGGCTGTGAATTTTAAAAATATTTATTATATATATTTTAAGTAGTGTTTTATTTGTTAAGATTTTGTCAATAAATATTTTTAAAATATCAATATTAAATCAAGACTATATTTTTTACATATCTTTTACATTTTAGGGTCATTAGGACACTAAATTATCTTATTAGCCCAAATCCACTACTCCATTATAACCATGAATCTTTGACCTCTTTTACTTTTGTTTTTATGCCAAATTTTTTACTTCTCCTTTATTGTCTTGTTTATGAAAATAGTGATCATGTAATGTTTTTTGCTCGGATGAATCTTATGAATGTTGTATCTTGGCTATTATGTATTTATTTTATAAATATTCACAGAAGTATGAGTAATTCATGAATGAATTTATGTATGTATTGATGTTGTGTTCATCGGTCATCAACGTTCATATTCTTTCTAAGAGAAAAATGTTATCCTTTTTTTTGTTGAAGGGCCAACCCGTCCCAACCCGTGGCCCACTTAGGGTTGGGTTGGGCTGCTATTGTATAGGCCCTTTAATTAAAAGGGTCAGCCCGTCCCAACCCATTTAACTCTCTAGCCCGTTAGGATTGGGTTGGGTCAGCCCATTTTGACAGCTCTACAAGGGACTAAAGATAATTCCATCTCTATTTAAGAAGCTAGTTAAAGTTAGATCTAAGCTAATTAATTAATTAGTAGGATTTCACAAGTAATAAAATTAACTAGCATACTAACTTATAATTAGGAAAGGAAGAAATAGGCCTCTTAATTAATTTTGCTAGCAAATTTCATTTAAATACTATAACTACGCTTTGTTTTTAATTGAACACCTGAACAAATACTCAAGTGTTCTAGTTAGACACTTTCATTTCAATTTTGAATTTTTTTTAGTATGTATGTACATGTTTCCAAGTGTCCATACGTAGATAAATTAACCATTTAAAATATTTCAAATTTCTTTAGTTATAAGTATCAAGAAGCCGTAAAACCTAATTGACACCAATGTGTATACTCAAAGAAGATGACATATTTATGTGGTTAACTTAATTACCTAATAGACATTCGAGAACATACGCAAATTAAAAGTTTTTTCCAAAATCTAAACTGAAAAGTGTGCAATAGCAACACTTAGTATGTGTTTAAGTGCTCATTTTGACAAGTCATAGTTTTAAGTATCTAAACGACAAGTGAAGGGAGCTGCCAATGTATTATGCCAAAAAAAGATGCACAAAAAGAGTTGGAATATATTAAATGGTACACATCACAAGTGAAATCCAGTGGTCCAGTGAAAAGGAAATTTCTTCATAACAAAAAGGCACCACATCTTTTGTGGTACAATGTTGCAAGTTATTTGATAAAATGTTTGAGTTAAGCAACACAAGGATCATAGTACAACATTCCTATACAATTCTGTGTCAGCTTTGAATACATATGGGTACATTTCTTATGTATGGACAGCATTCTCTTCAGTGAATACTCCACAACAAAATTTGGAAAGAGTAAATATAATGGACTCATCCATCAAAAAGAGAGTAGAACAGATCATCTAAACATCATCTCCACCATCCAAACAGACGAAACAAATATATTCGTCTGAGTCTTCTATTGTATGCCATGAAGGCTCTGGCTTTGGTAGGGTCCTCATTCAAAAACTCAAAGGCGTACATTTGCTTTGATTCTTCCAGACCTTCAATTTCCATTACAGCTTGCAGAAGAGCAGGGGTGTCAATGGTGTACTTGCTTTGCTCGATTGTGTCAGCTAGGTGTCGGATGCTTGAGGCTATCGCCAACATTGCATCTTGAAGAGTCTCAGAGCTACGAGTCCGTTTTGCAGTTTGCCCCTCGGGTTGAGCTTCAGGCTCATCTTCATCTTCATTATTAGCAAGCATTTCAGTATATACTGGTTCTTTGGCAGAGGACTGTGTCTCGGTTCCATCTGAATCGTTCATATGCTCTGAACTTGCTGAAAGATATGATGCAGACTCTTGTTCATACTTGCACTCTATCACTGGATTTCCGTTCACTTTGCCTGGCATTCTTGCCCAGCGGCTATGAGCTTGATAATTTCCACATACGATTTTCATTTCTTCATACATGGCTATCTGCTTTCCTCGAAAGGTCCTAGCATCAGGGTGTGCCTGATAACATATTAGATAATATTCGAAGGCATCAAGCTAGCAGACGGATTTAAAAAATATGTGATATGGAGAACTTAGAGAGGTAAATGAAAAGGGGAAACGTCAAAACACAAAGAAAGGAATTAATACAAAGTTCAGAACATTAAGTGTGCACAACAAGCTAAAACTTACAGCAACGTATCTCTTCCAAAGATCATCATCTTCACAGTCTATTGTATTTGTAATTGGATTCCAAGAGAATCCCTCTTGACTGAGGAGATTCCTGATTGTGTTGTACCTCTTTTTGATTGTCTTAAGACGATTAACAACCTTTTGGTTATTTAAGGACAAGCTGAAATGAGAATTAACGGCAACACAAGCAGCGTTATATGCATTTTCATTGAAGCATTTGTCAACTTTATTTCCATTTCTTGCTTGAATAGAAAGTGCTTCAATCAAACACTTGTCCATTGCCGGAGACCATACAACATTTTTGCCCTTGTGCTTTGTCTTCCTTGCCCCACTATCTAGGTCATGTTGGTCAAATCCTATAATAAACAGCAAAATTTAATGTTACGTATGCAGAAAGATGGGCGGATGTATTTACATGCTTGGTTTCACGGTTTGATGCAGACATATCAATCAACTTAAAAACAATGAGCAAGATGCTGACAACATATAAAAAGATTGTTACTTATTGAAAAGACAAAAAGGAAGAGGGTGTGTTTATTCCAAGAAAGGTCCCTGATGACTGACGAACCCACATAAATGAAATTGAGAGATAAAAAACCAGAGGGGACAAAATCACCAAAAACAATTTTTTTCTCTTAGGACAAGAAGTCAAGAACTGCAAGTACAATTGCTATAATCAAGACTGAACCAAAAAACTGTGACAGAAGTTAAATTTAGCCTGACCTAGGTATAAGCCTCTCCACTCTCCATCTTCCTCGAGAAAGAGGAAACCAAAATCTTAGCTAAAAGAATCCATACCTATCCATGCACTACTTATAAATGTAATATCAGAGAGAACCCACAGCACCACTGGCCAGCATACGAGATATGTCGTATATAAAGGGTACTGGAATTGTGATTATCAACTCTAAGAATTATCCCTATCGTTTCAGATTTTTCACTCCAACTTAAATATATTATGCCTGTTGTATATAAGTATGTGAGATACAGGTCATCTAAAAGTTCAATAATTCATGATAATGTGTATAAGCAGGGGAGGAACCACCTTATAGCCCCCTTCGGCGGAAAATTGTATTACTTATACATGGTTAAAATAATTTTTTATGTATATATAGTAGATGGCAAACCCCCTTAGGCTACTTCGTGTGTCTATTTCTAGAGATTTTGAACCCCCTTATTGAAAATACTGGTTCCGCCACTGTGTATAAGTATGCATACATAGAAGCATACAACTTACACACCTAGTAGGAAAAGAGTAATTAACAAAGTGAACTTAGAACTAAAAATTAAAGAAGCATATACAGGCCCGACAAAGGAATGAAATTACTTCAATACATGCAGACAATGAGATTTATACCAAAAGCAAAAGTGGAACCTTAAAAATAACATCAATGAGCTATATCTTCCCTGTCAAACGCACTGCCGCTTCTCCATCCCATCATCTCAGAACTGTTACTGCTTCGCTTCAAGAATTTCTTTTATAACTATAATATGATGGTGTTCCTCAATTTCACAAGTTCAATTGCAACTATAATTACCTCCTTTATCTCACGAAATATATTAATCAATGGTTATATCTGTAAATGGCATAACAAAAACTCAACTCAACTCATCTACTCCCAACTTGGTTTGGTCACTCATTAAATGAATAGACCAACATAATTGTTTGTCAAAACCAGTAAATTATATGTACTTTTTAGTATGTTTTGCTTCTACGATTAACAACACAATACATGATTCAAATAATGGCCACTTGGATGCACAATACCTATCAAGATCTGGCAACTATGTCTAAGATCAGCAGATCTAGTTGAAGAAGTAAGAATCTCTCAACTCTTATGGTATCCCGTCTGTTCGAGCAAATGATTTTTTCCTTTCTCCTAATCAATAGTCCCTCATTTAAAGTTTCCTAGTCAAAATTCGCCAATCACCTATATGGAAGTATATTCCCATTAGCAGTGTACTTGAGTAATACCAAACAAAAATGATTTTTAGCATGAGCTGCTACAAATTTTCACCACTAAACCTTTACTCCCATCTTGTAATTATTTATGCAGCAAACACAACAACACTTGGGCCGAAGAGAAAGGGGTAATAGAGAACTAAGAAACTCAAGATTACCAGCAAGAAAAACAAAACTTGAGCCGGTAATAGAAATCAAGAAAGTTGTTCTCTTCCATCAAAGTATGCAAACACCCATACCAAGCAAAACCCAGATCGAAAACACGCCAAAAACGCAAGAAAACAAAAACCCATATACGAAAACAGAAACCAGAAAATCTAGAGCAGACAAGTTCAAAAATTGGGTGAAAATTAAAAAGAGTACCATTAGGTTGATAGGTGGGGGTGTCTGTAGTATAATGAATAGGCGATCTCCTGCGTATCAATGGTGGTCTGGATCTCATTATCGCCGGAGCTGACGGCGGAGAGCAGCAGCTGAAGGGTGGCAGTTGGTGGCTGAATTCACAATTGCCGATCACTTTTTGTCAAGAAAATATATTTTTCCACTTACCCTTTTACCAAAAGAGGATTTGGGTGGATCAGTTGTGGATCATTAGATCTGTAGGGACATATAAAAATACTACTTCCCAAGTCATCAACATAAAAAAATGTATTAAAATTTCTTAACAGTTCATTTTAATGAATATCGTTGATAATTTATATATTATCACTCATTTATTACATTAAAAAAAAGAGTACATTAATTAATCAATCTGATTAACTTACCCTTGCAGACTCAGTACTATAGTTAGTGAATGTCTTCTTATACTACAAAACATGAACTATATATTTAGGTACTTCAAATTAAAACCGTTTTAGTTACTTTGTTCACTTGTACACCCTTAGCGCTTGCTATTTATGTAGTCCCTCGATCTTGTGTCACGTTTTGTTCATATCAATATTTGCATCATCTTCTTATTCACCCCTTAGCTTGGCTAACCTTAGATCTCTATGTCATTCTAATAAAACATGCAACTCCCTCCAAGCACGTACTACAAACCTAAAATTGATGATCATATGCCTAAAATTAGAAGTATAATGGTATTCAGTGGCGAATTTATGTGTAAAAAATGGGTCAATCGAACCCGTGGGACTAAACTCGATATATTACTTGTATAATTATTAAAGAATATATTAAATAAACACTTGTGGAACCCGTTTTTAAAGTTGCTAGATGGTTCACTGGTTTGACAGTTAGATTTTAACACCAAGGTCCTGAGTTCAATCCCAGCCAGCCACAATTCACTTTAATATTTTTTAGTAATAATGAAAAAACGAAAATTTTAAAGCAATGATGCACCCGTTTTCTTGAAATCCTGGATTCGCCTCTAATGGTATTAGTTAAATATCTCCATATATTCATGTGAATACTTTGTTTGTAATGAATTACTAAACTCATGAATTTGTTTAATTCCCATTGATTTCACAACACCATTTAGAAGTACATCATACAACTTTAACAATTTCTTATGATCTCACCAATTACAAACAATGTAAATGGCCGCAAAAATAATACTCTATATTATATACTCAGACAAAAACAGTGAAGCCAAAATCGCTCAACATGCCATAGCTTATAAATACATCTTTAATTTTTATTTGGTTATGCCATAGCTATTTCCTTGCAACTACAAGATGGATAAACAAATACAAAGGAAGGTACCTAAGTCGTATTAGTTTGATATAACTAGCTACCATCACACACTAATTAGACTAACTAGCTACATATAATAGTAGAATAAAAACATACTTGCACAAGCATTCTCCAGGATGGTTTTGTATCAAGGATCCGACTTGACTTCTTAATAGAAACAATAAACCCTCCTCCTTTATTCGGGCTTGGGACCGGCTGTGTTACATTACAAACAAAACACAGGCGGAGTTAAAAGACTTCTTTTTGGTATGGATCAGCATGACCTGCCATCAATTTACGATCATAGACAAGTCACCTTCTTAGCACAGTCACGCGTTACCTTAAACAATTGAATTAACCATTGAAAAATATTTTGAATTTTTTTTAGAATCTTAGATATTCCATAGCAAGGCATTGGATTAGGCTAGACCAATTGAAATGTGTCAACTCTCTATCTTCGGAATGTGTGACGGGAGAAGAGGATCAAGTCTAATGAAGGGTACTGCACGAGTATATTACTACTATCACGAATTAGGTATGACCTAACCCCAGCTGAGATTGAGTGTGGATATTTTGAAAAAGTCCTTCAAAGGCGTTAGTCTTCGACTTTCTGTTAAGTAACCAAGATCCTAGTTTAATAGTAGAAATATAGTCCTCAATTACTTGGAGGAACTCATGAGACTCCAACCGGCTCACTCATTGGGACCTGGGGATACGCAACATAGGACATAACGGGTCAATTGGTGCATAGTATTCACACAGAATAGATATATTTAAGCTCATTTTCGTCTGTTGTGATATACTTTTTGATAGATTTAGCATTTAGCTCATATGCATTTCCATTACCCTAGATATATTGTAAGTTCATGGCTCATTGCCTGTCCTTTTAATTGCGTTATTCACTCCCTCACCAATAATTGATCTATATTATCAACTCTAAATCCAATCACAAGGCACTAACTTCGAATCTAAAACTAAAACCTTCTTTAGACTATAGCGGAGGTAGTAAAGCAGGGTAGGCTTCTACTTCACCCATGATAGCAATCCTAACAAGTGCAACACTAAACCATCACATAGACTTGGGTTTGAGAAAGTGTTGTGTGTGTAATAACCTCCAACAGATTGTCCGATACACACAAAAGAAGTTCATACCTAAATCCACCACACAAGTATAGTATATACTAAGATTTACAGAAAAAGGTTTATCACGTTAATTCAACCATTCAAAAGCAATTCGTGACTGAAAGCTATATACCATATTGTGTCTATATCACAACTTAACATATATATATCAAAGCCTAGTTAATCTAACCCCTTAAAAGCATCCTTCCACTTCAACCTAATTTGACATTAGTTCATATGAAATACTACCATGTATTTCTAAACTAATTACTAGAAAACAACGCAAACTTTAAAAGAAAAAAAACAAAGTAGAACAATAAAACACAAACTTTTTTTTTTTTTGAAAACCGAAGTATAAACATCATAAAAACCAAAAAAAAAAATTGTTTTTTTGAAAATATAGTAGAAACAACTAACACAACCAACAATTTTTTTTTAGAAGAACGTAAAACAAAAACACAAAAACCTTTTTTTTTTTTTGGAAAACTAAGTAGAAACAACTAACACAACTAACAATTTTATTTTATTTTTGAAAAGAACGTAAAACAAAAACACAAAAACAAATTATTATTTTTTTGAAAACGAAGTAGAATCGAACAAAAAAAGAATTCACGTTTCATCAAACACTTACCAACGGCTCTTACACCCAATGATGGTCAAGAAATCTCTTTCGGCTTGAAGATCATCGCCAAAACTAACGGTTCTTTTGATGCTTTGAATGGCGATCCTCGCTGCCTTTCTATCTTTATCCCTTTCCCTCTTCGAATTGGCTTTCTCTTCTTGCAATTGCTTATCCCACAATGCAGCCTTCTTCTTCATCTCTTCTTCATCATACGCGTCGCCAAGAACTTGTTGTTGGGACTTCACGATTATATGTGCATAGCGCTTCTTCAACATTGCAGCCCGAAGAAGTTGTTGTTGGGACTTTTCCAACATCTTATCCTTCTCTGTGTTCATAATGTAACGTAACAATGAATAAAAGCTGAATTTTGATAGAAAGAAAGTTGATCGAAGAGAAGATATAGTATATACGTAGAAAAATTACGCTTTCCTATTATTTTTTTTGGAAATAATGGTTTATGAAAAAGTTTCCTAAACTAATAAACCAAAATACCAAATATGGTAACTTTTAGAAACGTGTAATTTTATTTTATTTTCAAACCTGAAAAGTTTTTATTATTTTCAAGCATGATCAAATTAATGTAAATTTTAATTGAAGTAAATTCAAGGTAGTCCATTTATGATTGTTATTATTTAAATATGTGTGAGTTAAATATGTAGTTAATTAGTTTCACCATCTCTTTTATTCTTTATTAATTTTGCATATAGACTTTTTAATCTTGATTTTCATTAACGTAATAGTTTCTAAACACTAATTATGGATATATTTAAAACACTGATAAGAGTATTTAGGAATTTTTTATAAATTGTCTCTGTCTTTTTAAAAAAAATATATATATATTATGTACATTATTATCTAAATATAGATTTTAAAAGCTCTATATAAATGCATGTCTTTTTACACTACAACATGAACTATATAATTATGTACTTCAAATTAAAACCCCTTAATTCCTTTGTTCAAAAGACAAAAATACAAGTACAATCCAAGAGCCAATTATTCCTATGTCTTTTATATAAACTATATATATATATATACACTACCTTAAAAGCATGAACTCCCTAACTTGAATGTTAAATTACTATAATACCCCAACTTAAAACACCCAACTTATTATTCTATATTTTATATTGTATTGTATCTATTTATTTATTTGTGCTATAATACATTAAAAGCTGACACCCTTTTACATTGATGGGTAGTAACTTTTTCGAAGGGTTGTGAACTTTTCGATGAGTTATGACATTTCCAAAAAATTGTGATTTTTCTGAAGGATTATAACTTATCCGATAAGACACGATAAACACATTCATACTATGCTTTGTTGTTTATAAATAGAGAGGTTCTCACAATTTTAAACTACAAATTTTGTAAGTTTTCTATTCTTCTTAAATCAAGGAAGATTGTGAGAGTTGTTCAATTATGCAATTACAATTGTTTGTGTGGGTAAACTAGATAGATCAATTAATATGTACTCATTTTCATAGCCATAAAGATACTTTTGCAGGAACTTCTACTTGACAAGAAGTTCAATGACTTTCTTTTGCACAAACTACAACTTGGTGTTCAAGCATTGCAAAGTCTCAAATTGTTGAAGAAAAATTATTTGATCAAAAACTTGTTTGAAGAGTCCAAACTAGATTTAATAGGTACTCCCTCGTTTCCAATATTTTTGTTTTACTTTTATTTTTATTCAGTTTAATATAGAATGCTCTTTTTTCTTGGGGGGTTGGGGCACATCTTTAAGACTACAAAGTTAAAAGACATTTTTTATATATTCTACATATCCTTAAATTATAAGTCTTCTTTATATTTTAAAATTTCATATCAAATTAAAATTAGATAAATCTATATCTATATTTTATTTTTTATCTATATTACCTTAAAATAATGAACTACCTAACTTAAATGTTAAATTTTTATAAAACCCCCTACTTGACACCAAATTTAGTATATCGTCTATATTTTATATTATATTATATTTATTTATTTATATTATATTATGTTATATTAAAAACAATCACCTTTTCACATTGAAGGGTTGTGACACTTCCAAAGACTGATAACTTTTTTGATGAGTTGTGACCTTTTTCGAAAGGTTGTAACATTTTACAGGATTGCGACTTTTCTGAAGAGTTGTGACTTTTTCGAAGGGTTGTGAGTTTTCCAAAGAGTTATGATTTTCCGATAAGTTTGTGACCTTTTTGAAGGGTTGTGACTTTTTTCTTTTGATAAGACACAATAAACATTCTTTCATACACTACCCTTTGTTGGCAATAAGAAGAGGGGTTTCTCAAATTTTTAAACTACAATTTTTACAGTTTTTCATTGTTGTTGTTCTTCTTCTTAAAACAGCCAATTAAGTATATCTTCTATATTTTATATTATATTTATTTATTTATATTATAATATATTATATTAAAAGAAGACATTAATTCACATTGAATGGTTACGACTTTTCCAAAGATATGTGACTTTTTCGATGAGTTGTGACTTTTATGATAAGAAACAATATGCAACATGCTCATACTACCATTTGTTAACTATAAATGGATGGGTTTCCTCACATTTTTTAAGTATGAGCTTTTAATGTTTTCTATTCTTCTCTTCTTAAAAACTGAAGTTTGATTTACAGACGTTGACAATCTCAAAGTTCAATGAAATTTGAACTCTCACTAACATTAATGTTAAATTAATAAATTACTCCAACTAAAAACATCCAATTTAGTATATCTTCTATATTTTATATCAATATTATTTATATTATATTACATTAAAAGTAAGAACTCCAACAATACATCAAGAGTAACTAACTTTCAGTAGTGATCATAAGAAAGTGTAAATTTACTATTCATAGAAACTTATACTTTATCATTTATTTTATAATTGTTTACATAATTTTATAATTTTATTATATTCTCCTTATTTTTAAAAATAGTGTAGTACATGATTTGATATTCACGTGCAACGCACGTGCGTTGAAACTAGTATACATATATATATATATCCCAAGTGGAACATAGAAAAGGTTTTAATCAAGGACGTTTTTGACATTTATGCAGAGAAAACATTAATTTGTTACCAGAAATAATGTTATCTTCATATTTTATTTTTATTGTATTTTTACTTCTTCCTAAGATTCTCGACTCCAGTATGCTGCTCTCTTCGTGACGCAAATCTACTACCTTAAGGTTAAAGATGGTGAGCGCTTACTGGGGGTGTATAGGCCATCTTCAAGTCAAATCGAATCGATTTTTATTTTTTTCCAAAGTATTCATGATCTTTCTTTTCGTGAGTTTTTGATATATTTCAATTTCCTAACACAACGTCTTTGAGATGTTATTGTACATTTTTTTTTTCTTTTTTTCAATTTTCTTTATTCAAGTGTCTTGAAAATGGCATCAGATGCCTCATCAATTGGAACTTCAAGTTCTACATTAAATAACACGATCAAAGAGAATAACCTTTTCAATTTAATCTTTTTTTCAATCACGATATAATTGTAAAAAAAAAACAAAAAAACAAAAAAATTGAAAGAACCAACTAAAATCGAAATAGAAAACAATTATTTTTTGCTGGTTTATAGATTTAATAAATCAACATAATCAATTTAGTTATTTTTTAATGAAAAGTCAAATCAAACCAACTATGGTCTATGTATATTCCTAGCGCTTACCATCTGAGCAGTGGTTCATATCATTGAATCCAACTACTAATATTATATTGAAAGTCCTTTTGAAAATTTGTGGAGCAACAGCCGCTCCAAGACTACAAACCTACAACTTATCATGAATTTATTTAATTCCCATTTGATTTCCCAAACAACTTTAACAATTTCTTATGATCTCACCAATTACAAACAATGTAAATGGCGGCAAAAATAATACTCTATATATTACAAGTATCATATACTATTCTATACGTACAAATATCAATCTTTAATCTACCATCGACTTGGAGCACTAATAATGGCCAACAAATCTCTTTCCGCTTCAAGATCATCACCAAAATTAGTTGTCCTTGTTATCTCCTGTATTCAGGTTAGTCAAAAATACAGAAACAGAAAATAGATGAAATAGACAGAATGATTTTAATCCGAGTCCACAAAAATCATTGTGTTTCCTTAAGAAATTTAATCCCCTCACTGTACCTGAGGTTGCAGATTAATTCCTCCCAAGATAAAATGGATTAACCTATTAAAGAAGTAGCGGTACCTCAAACTTCAATAACTTCAGTGAATGCAAGAACAACAACAGGAGCACACACAGACTCAGTCAATCGACAATTTTGTTTATGTAAGAAAATGTATGCAGAGAGGAAAAAAATTTCAGTATTGAAAAACGAAAAAAACATCTCTATTTATAGCCATTTACAGCAAGGAACGCGTCTGTTCAGACAATTCTGTTCAGACCCGTGTTTTCCAGAAAGTTGTGTCTTTTGGGAAAAATAACGACTTTTCGAACAGGTCCCTTCAGAACGTTATTGTTGTTGCACGTGAATTTCAAATAAATTTTGTTGCGCCAAATTAATTATGTTATTTAACTAACACTCTGAATTAATTTATAAGAGAAAGGAAATGAATTAACAAGATTGATTAAATAAATTTTGTCCAAAAATATTATCAATCAATCACTTGCCAAATCCAAATCCAAATCCGAAGCCGAGGCCGAGCGAGCGACGACGGCGGCGCGAGGGGGCACCTTCTTCTTAACCCTTTAAGAACTAAAAGAAGTGTTTCATAATATAAGGACAACAATTTCCTTTCTTCTACCAATATGGTAAAAATGACTTTTCATTTAGACTTTGTAATGACTTTTCATTTTCCCTCCAAAATGAGTTCCCCCACTTTCATTGGTTCTTCCTCTTTCCATTTTCTCTTTTTTATTTCTCATTCACACCTTGCTAAACCCAACAATCCCCCACATGAATGGGGAATGGCTAGAGTTAAAACATATGCATGAAAAACTTGTGTCTTGTAAGTAAGGGTTAATCGCATCTGGATAAGTAGGTTTCCAATTAAACTTTCCGTATTGAACATATATCGGATATACTCGGTCAATCGATAGATTTGATATCTTTGCACCGTCGAGCTTTGGTGTATACCTAGACAACATAAGTCACACAATCAACCCTTTAACTGTTTTTGATTCTCATTGTTTTGTTCATTTCAGCCGTGAACAAATCTCGGTTAATAAGTGCTTAGAGAACTGGCCTTACCGGATTCTCCTTGAAGCGGCTTACACTTCACACTTACATAAGTGGTTTCTAACTGTGTTATCTCGTAGATACACTATTTGATATACCATGTATCAAACTTAGAAACCATTAAAAGTCCTTATGTTTTTATCCTAGTTACTGAACATTGTCTCATTATGAGAATGGACCATAAAATAAGTTTTGACAATGTTGAACCGTCATCTATGACTTTGTTTGATCTCCTTGAATCTAGATCTTGGAATCTCCAGTCTTCTAGGTAGAGTTACCGCCACAATGACTTGTTCTCGGCCATAGTCCCATTCATGTCGATGATCTCTCAACTCCCTCTCTAGTTAGGCCTTTTGTAAGTGGATCCGATACATTATCCTTTGACTTTACATAGTCAATTGTGATAATTCCACTAGAGAGTAGTTGTTTAACAGAGTTATGTATTCGTCTTATGTGACGAGACTTCTCGTTATACATAACACTTCCAACCCTTCCTATTGCAGCTTGACCAATGCAATGTATGCATATAGGGGCCATTGGTTTGGGCCAAAACGGAATATCTTCTAAGAAATTTCGGAGTCATTTAGCTTCTTCACCTGTCTTGTCTAAGGCGATGAATTCAGACTCCATTGTAAAGAGAGCTATACATGTTTGTTTGGATGATTTCCAAGATATTGCTCATCCACCAATAGTGAAAACACATCCACTCGTGGATTTCATTTCAATTGACCTAGTAATCCAATTTACATCACTATATCCTTCAAGAACTGCTGGATGGTTGTTGTAATACAAAGCATAGTTTTGAGTGTCTTCTAAGTATCCCAAAACTCTCTTTATTGCCAACCAATGATTTTGATTGGGATTACTTGTGTATTGAATCAGTTTACTTATAGCGCAAGCTATGTCTGGTCGTGTACAATTCATGACATACATCAAACTTCCCAATACTCTGGCGTAATCCAATTGAGACTTACTTTCACCTTTATTCTTAGCAAGATTAAGGTTCACATCAATTGAGGTCTTTGCCTTTTTGAAATTCAAATACTTGAACTTTTCAAGTACCTTTTGAATATAATGAGATTGAGACAATGCTAGACCGTTAGGAGTTTTGTTAATCTTTATAACCAATATCAAATCGACTACTCTTAGATCTTTCACATCAAACTTACTAGCAAGCATACGCTCAGTAGCTTTTACATTGGCAATGTCCTTGCTTATTATTAGCATGTCATCCACATAAAGGCATACAATGACTTCCTGATCCGGAGTGTTTTTAATGTAAACACATTTATCACACTCATTAATTTTAAATCCATTTGACAACATGATTTGATCAAACTTTGCATGCCATTGTTTCGGTGTTTGTTTTAGTCCATAAAGTGACTTAACAAGTTTGCATACTTTCTTTTCTTTGCCGGGAACTACGAAGCCCTCAGGTTGTTCCATGTAGATCTCTTTCTCCAGCTCTCCATTTAAGAAGGCAGTTTTCACATTCATTTGATGGATTTCAAGACCGTATACTGCAGCTGGGGCAATTAACATTCGAATTGATGTAATTCTAGTCACTGGCGATTATGTGTCAAAATAATCAAGACTTTATTTTTGTCTAAAACCTTTGACAACAAGTCTTGCTTTATATTTGTCAATAGTTTCATCATCTTTCATCTTCTTTTTGAAGATTCATTTTGAACCCAAGGGTTTGTTCCCTAGAGGAAGATCAACCAACTCTCAGGTATGATTGCTTAAGATTGATTCAATCTCACTATTGACAGCCTCCTTCCAAGAGGTTGAGTTGCTAGACAACATCGCTTCCTTGAATGTTTGAGGCTCACTTTCAAGAAGGAATGTTACAAAATCATATCCAAATGAAGTAAATGTCCTTTGACGTTTACTGCGCCTTGGACTCTCTTCATTCGATTCATTCTCTTTTGGTTCTTCTCGAGGTTGTTTAGACCCCCTACTAGATAACTCAAGTCTAGTTTTATATGGATAGATATGTTCAAAAAATTTAGCATTATCTGATTTCATTATCATATTATCATGAATATCCGAATGTTCGGACTTATGAACCAAAAATCGGCATGCTTTACTATTTGTGGCATATCCAATGAATACACAATCCATAGTCTTAGGCTCTATTTTCACCCTCTTAGGTATAAGAACCTGGACCATGGCAAGACACCCCCACACTTTGAATTATTTCTAGTTGGTTTTCTACCTTTCTATTTCTCGTATGGAATAACATATGTCTTCGTGTGAGGCACTCTATTGAGTATTCAATTTGCTGTTAGGATAGCTTCCCCCCACAAGTTTTGTGGTAAACCTGAACTTATAAGTAAGGCATTCATCATTTCCTTTAAAGTTCGATTTTTCCTTTCCACAATTCCATTAGATTGTGGAGAGTAAGGAGCAGTAGTTTGATGGATTATTCCATTTTTCAACATACAGCTCATTCTTACTTACTATAACTTTATCAGAAACAAATACACATTTGAATCCATTCTTAGTCAGAACTGGTATAGAAACTAAGTTCTTTCGCAATTCCGGAACATACGAGACCATGTTCAAAGTCACCACCTTGCCTGATGTCATCTTTAGGAGGATCTTGCCAGTTCCTTCCACCTTTGCAACAGTGGAATTTGCCATAAACAACTTCTCGTTTGTAGGTGCTGGAGTATATGGTGAAAATAATTATTTATTGGCACAAACGTCGCATGAGGCACCAAAATATATCCACCATTCTCTTGGATTTCTAACCAAGTTGCATTCTGAAAGCATTGCACAAAGATCGTCAATCTCTTCTTTGGATTCAGCCAAATTTGCTTGATCCTTCTTCTTGTCCTTCTTGGAACCCCTACATTTAGTAGCCTTATGACCATTGTTGACACCCAATTTTGGACCTCCACATTATCGATTAATCATCGAGCTTCTTTAATTTCAAACGATTTTAAATAATTAGTTTTATAAAATTTCAAATAAATAAATAATAATAATAATAATAATAATAATATAGTTCGCAAGTTATTTTAAATAGTCTTGTCACTTTTTATAATTTTTTAGATAATATATATCTTTCACATAATTATGTATATAATTAGTATATTTTATGAATATTCAAAAATGATCTCAAAAGGATTTTATTTTCATTCTAGTTTAGTTTACATTATAGTTATAATTCTAAGTCATTTGGTTTATATGTAAATTAATTATTTTATTTCGTTAAGATTAAGAAGCTCATTAGTTAATTATATTAATTCGTCTTATTTAAGTTTAGCCGAAGCCATCAAGTTAACTCAAATTGGCTAAATTTTAAATTTAAGGTGGCTAATTTTGCAATTCATTTAGCCACTTTTCATACAAATCTTCCAACCCCCTTTAAGCCCAATTTGACAAATTAAGACCAGATTTGGGCCTCTTTTTAATTTTTCAGTGGCCCAAGTTTGATCCCAACCAGCCCAACAACCCATTCCCACAAAAGAAACCCAATTCAATTACAATACAATAACATCAGCAATACCAAAAGAACCAGACGACCCCTGCATCTTCTTCACGCGAGAAACGATACAACAGCAACACATACCAAACTCGACCTCACCCCATACTTGCTTTCGTCTTCTTCACGCCTAAAATCACCGGAAATCGCGAAGAACCCAGAGACGTGATCATCTGCGAAAACCCATAACCCTAGAGTCCTAATCGATCACTTCATCGTCCCCTTTTCGCGGAAATCACTATTTTCCCCATCCCTTCCACTGTTGGCTCGAAAAGGAATGGATAGATTGAAAATTCAAATCGATTTTACCCCCTAAATCGTCCATCTCTCCCTATAAATAGTTCTATCCCTTAGTGATTAGAGGGAGGTGTGTGGAAAAATATTGGATTTGGTGGTCATATACGAAAAATAGCTTACAAAAGAACGACTCTCGGATTTTCTTAGTTTGTCATTCGTATTCGAAGTTTGTGGTAAAGAATCGCCCTTTCAGGCTCGTTGTTGTCCTGATTTCGCTGCATTTCGAAAGGTAAGACTTATTTCGGTTCATGTCTTTTATTTCTTGATGTGTTGATATGCTGGATCCTCGACTGTGTGAAGCGTTTGAATGTTAAAATTTCCAGATCGTTTTTTTTTTACCTTATTTCGACTGCAAACTAGTGACAAAGCTTGCCTATTTTGAATATTGTTGTTTGGTTTGACTTGCTCGAAATCTAGGAATTCCTTTTAGTCCCTAATTCATTTTTTCCTTGTTAAAATCTTCTTGTCATTGTTACCTTGTCTTATTAGCCGTGAGTAGCAATTTTATTTTTTTTTAGTTCGGAATCATCTTCCATAGATGGTTTCATCTTAATTTTGATGTATGATATCCTTCGCTTATTTATTACTTCCGTTAATATAAATGACATGAACTGAGTTGTCTACTTTCCGTCCTTTAGGGATCGATATTAGCTGTTGTATTTATAGAATCTGCATTCTAAGAAAGATTTGTTGTTGTTTTGCATTTACGAGTTAATGTATTTCGAATTTCTTACTAACTAAAACCGAAAAAAAAAAAGAATCATAAACAGGTTGTTTCAAAGTTGTTGGAGCATAGTTCCTTGTGTTAAATCTTCCATGTAAAAGTGTTCTACTATGCTAATTATTTTTCACTTATACGTCCTTATTATCTATACCCTTCAAGCATACTAAGATTAAATTTAATGCGTATATCCAAGTTATTTCTACCTAGTAATGATCGGCTGCCCTTTTCCTCCTTTCTCCACTATTGTTCGGGTTTCGTTACTTCATTGTCTGGAGTGAACCTTGCCCAAATCTCTGCCTTTTTACTCAATAATTTTTGTACAAGTGAATTGCTATTTGTAGTTGATGTAGAATGGAATTTCTTATTTTCTTCTTCCAAGTTCTAGTTTGTTAGAGTTTCATTCTTAAAATTATTTGAAGCGTATTTCTTTTGAGTATTGATCTTTCAATGTATTATATGCTGATCCTTTGACCCCCCAGGAGAACTTCCGGTGGCTCATTTTATTTTGTCAGCTTAGAAATGGATAAATGAGTCTACACATTGACTTAAAATTAAGAGCTCTTTAATGGCTTTAGTCATATTTTATTCTAGCAAGAGAGACAAATTACCTACTCTATATAGATACTTTATTTTTTGTATATTTAGTTAAAACTGCTTGCCTTCAATGTTACATGATTGATAATTTAAATATGAAAATCTATTTGTCTTGACATGATATCATTTCTTCTATTTATATTTGTTCGATATTATTGAATTAACGACTCTCTCGTTACCTGTTAGCGTGCATCATAATAGAGTTATTAGATTCGTCCTATAATTAATTTTTAGCATTATAGCTTGATCTTGCATTCATAGCCACTGCTGTTTGTTTTACTATATTGTCCAACTTAATTAACGTGTTTTATTTTAGCTTGAAGGTTATTAAGTGATACTAGATAGGCATTTCTTATTTTGTAATTGATTAACCTTCATTGTCATTTAATGCTACGACTGTGAGATGTTATTATTGGGTACTAATCTTTATCCTTCTTTTCTTGCATGAACTCTCTTGGATGAGCCTCATGGGCTTCCGTCTTTCCTCCCTCCGCATTTTGAGAGCATCATAAAGGCCCAAAATTCTTTTATTGAGTCATCTAACTTTGAGAAATCGAAGAACAAGTCTTTAAAGTTGACGTACAGGTCTCGGAAAGCAGAAAACTGGGCTGTATACATTCGATATACACTAGTATACAGCCTATGAAAATGGGATTGGTTTAAAGGCCAAAATTTTCAGCAAAATTGGCCCAAAAAGGGTGCCCAAATTCATTTCTCCTTTACCTTTAATTTATTTAATTGATTTTAATTATTGTTTTTTTTTTTTATCATTAACTCTAACTTTAGAATTGTTAATTAACTTAATTAAATTCCCCAAAAGATGAGTTATATTTTTTGTGTTGGTTTAATTTTTAATACATTTCATGTTTTGTGTTCATTTATTTTAGTAGTTAAGTATATTGGTCAAAATTTTATATCTTCAATTAAAGTTAAACTTTTGTACTTAAAAAGAGATGTTCTTTAATGTTTTTTGCTTAATCATAATTTACTCATGTTAAAGTTGTTTTAAGTTAAAGTATTTTTCATCAAATAAATTTTAAAAAATGGTAGCCAAAACCTTTTCAATTAAATAAAAATAGTGATATTTACTTAATCATTTTCTCAAAAGGTTTAGTCAATTAATTCAGAATGATATTCATGCTTTAATTTATTAAATTGGTTTAAATTATTATTTCAAAATGAATCATAAATTCTAATTAATCTAATTCTATTAATATTCTAATCACTTGATTTTCGAGTCAAATGTTCCATTTTGGATCCCTTTCTCTAAAAAATAGAATAATATAAAATGCGTCATTTATTTAATTATTTTCTTAATCAAATATGCTATAAGTTATTATTTTTTATTTATTTTATTTTTTCTAAAAATAGTCAAATATATTTTAGTCAAGTCGCAGGTCAACCGCATGTTAGCGGACACTTCGAATGCTTAAACCCTTCTCGAAGTGTAAATTGAACCACGAACCCTCTTTGGTATTTTCAAATGATTTTTCTGTTTAAATCTTTGAAAATTATAAGTTTTCTTAATTTTTTTTTTAAGTGACGACTCTTTTCTAAGTATTTTTCTCAAAGTGTTTTATACTTAGAACATTTCAAAGAGTGATTTTTCTAAAGATAGGAAAATTACGGCACAACAACCACGTTTTCCACAATTGAAGCGGCTTCCATTGAATTTCTTCTTAGGAGGATTGCTCTTTGGACCAGAAGCTTTCTTTCTTTTCTTTGATTTTGTGGGATTTTCTTTAACAATATTTACTCCAGATATTGTTGAATTACCACGTGACCTCTTTTCTACGGCCTTGTTGTCCTCTTCGATTCTCAGCCTTACCATGAGATCTTCAACAGTCATCTCCTTGCGTTTATGTTTCAAGTTGTTTTTGAAGTCCTTCCACAATGGAGGTAACTTCCCAATAATGGCAGCCACTTAAAAAGCATCATTCACAACCAATCCTACATTAAAGATTATGTGAGTATTAAGAATAAACTTAATATTTCCAACATAGGTATTAAATAAATTTATACCTTCAGCAAGGAGATCATGGATTATGACCTGCAATTCTTGAACTTGGGTGACGACGGTCTTACTGTCTATCATATTATAGTCCAGAAACTTTGCCACAATAAACTTCTTCATTCCGGCATCCTCTGTTTTGTACTTCTTTTCTAAAGCATCCTAGAGTTCTTTTGAGGTTTTGACATTACTGTACACATTGTACAAATCATCCTGTAGGCCACTCAGAATATAATTTTTACACAAAAAATCAGAATGTGTCCATGCCTTTGTTACCAAGAATCGTTCTTCAGGCGGAGTTTCATCCGACATAATAGGAACGTTCTCATTAATGAACCTCTGCATACTCAACGTAGTCAGATAGAAGAACATCTTTTGCTGCCTTCTCTTGAAGTCAACTCCAGAAAACTTTGCAGGTTTCTCAACCGGTGCTAGGGCAGCAGTTGAACGATTGTGTGCAATCGATGTTGTTGCAGCACTTACTGTTCCAGCATTTACTTGACTTGAATTAATCATTTTTCTGTCACAAATAGCAGACAATTTTAGTATGTGAAATACTAACAATAAAGAATAAATCCTTACACAGACTGTTTCTGATTTAACGATAAAGTTTTTATGTTCTTTTAATCGTTAATCGAATGAATTTTAAAAATTCAAACAGAGTAGAAAACCATAAGGTTTTAATCTCCAGAAACCTCAAATACAGAAACTTTAAATTTCTTAAGATTGTTATCTCTTGTATTCAGGTTAGTCAAAAATACAGAAACAGAAA
>JAJOOR010004300.1:0-48954 GCA_036250505.1 Solanum acaule
GTCGAAAATTTAAATTACGCGCATCACGAAGAGCTGCTAAGAACGTTTCTGGTAACCCTTTAAGAGTTAATGGTTTAAATGCAATTTGAACCATACCAACATGCAAAAATTTATATTGAGATGTATATAATTCAATATCTCGCTTATTTAATAAACGAATAGTTTGTTCGGATGAATTTAACGCCAACGACTGTTCAGTAGTTTTTATCAATTCTTTATTAGTGATTTTATCAAACCAACCATAGTCATAAATGGTTTTTATATTTACTTTAGGAATAGTCCATTTGTTTAACAAATCAAGATTTTGAGGTATATCTACCTCCTCTAGACGAGTAGATTTAATTTCTCCAAGATCCATAGAGAAGAGAAAATATCTATGCCGATTTTTTTTTATCAAGATAACAAATATGTTCGCCAATAATTTTAACATAAAGACCCAAATAATTATTCTGAGAGATAATACTATTAATTTCATTAATACTTACTGCTGCTACATCATTATCAATAAATTTTTGAAATGCAGTAAAAGTAATGCCAGTATTATTTGGTAATATGAATAACATTAAATCTCACTTTCTTATACTTATCCTCAAATATTACCACGAATTCAAATGAAAGTATAGAACCACTATGCTAGATAATTATAAACACATTTTATTAATTTAGATATGACCTAGTGCACACAAAATAATTAATCTTAAAAGTTGACTTGTGAATAGTGAGTCATTTTTGTAAATTAACTATATAGAATTCATCTAAAAATATGTTAATTTGTTTCTATTAAGTGGTTAAGGGTGTTAGAGATTCTATTTATTTTGGTTTTCACTTTCAAAATGAAATGAAATAGATTTACACATACAAACTAAAACAGATTAATCAAATCAGTTGTTTGGTTTGATTTTCTTTCAATTTAATTATTCTAGTTTTTTCTTCACAGATGAAATACAAATTTGATGTATTTAAACACAAAATCATTAATTCAGTCAAATAAGAGCTACTATTAGAATTAACTTTTATATGTCAATATACGAACTAAGTAATATTTGCCAACATTATATTTAATATTCAAAATGTTTTTCAAATAAAGTATTTTTCACTATCCAAAGGAACACGAGAAAAAAATATTTTGTAAAAAGAGAAAAGACATATAGTCACCACTAAAGTTGTCCTGGATTTTCAAAAAGACACCTTAACTTTGTGACCGTCCTATTACCCCACTAAACAATTTTGAACAGATATTATTATATCATTTTTTGATCAGCCCTAGATTTTAAGAAGCAAGTGTGTTCACACATCAATCATTACCTGACACGTGTTAATTTTATTAAAAATGTAATTTTTTTTTCATTTCAAGTTTTTTCTTTATCTTTTTTTCCTTTATTTCTCTCTCTCTCTCTCTCTCTCTCTCTCTCTTTTTCTCTCTCTCTCTCTCGCTTACTTTTTGACTTATTTTAATTTTGATTTCATCTTAAATTCCACTTCATCGTCCACCCCCTACTTTCAAGTGATCCATCCCTCCATTTTCTTTCTTTTTCTTCACCTCCCACCCCCCACGTCAAGTTGAACCCCTCTCCCATTTTTTTCTTCTTCTCCAGTCAAATTCTTTATTTTAGTGATTTTATATATTAAAAAAATCATACTATTTTCTAGACTTTATTGAATTATTTATAACAAATTTTTTCTAAGAAAATTTAAAAATTTGAAGGTATCATCAACTACTCTTCATATAACTTCAAAATTAGAAATAATAATTTTAAAAGAATCAATGAATTCCCCGAAAATTGAAAGAACTTAATTAAAATCGGATTAAAAAAAACTACATGATACTTCCTAATCATCTTGAAATATAATGGTTTTATCAAATTGTTCGAAATGTAAGAAAATATTTAGACAAAGTTTTAAAATTAAAGAGAGTAAAACTAATAGTAGTAAAAAAAAGAAAGGTGAAGTTGTGGTAAAATGGTGACATTGAGAGGGAGAAGTTTCAATGGAGCTGACAATGAATTTTTGAAGAAGAAATAAGAAAGAAAGATAAACAATAAAAAGGAATTTTTTTTAAAAATAATAAGAAAAATAAGAAAATATATTTTATAATAAAATACTTGTAAAAATAAAATTATATTAGTTATTTTAGGTTGCTCACTCTCTTTGAGAGAGTGCACACACTCTCTATGTTAGATGGACAAAAAATGATGTAATAATATCAGTTTAGGATTGTTTCGAGGGGTAATAGGACTCCCGCATAGTTAAGGTGTCATTTTGAAAATTCGAGAAAAGTTCAGGTGTCACTTTATGTTTTTTCTCTTGTAAAAACTATTTTGGTGATACCCAACACCCAAACAATTTTAGTTTTCATTGTACGGGATTAATTTTAAATTTTTGGAGGAAAGCATAGAGTTATAACTTTTAAATTGTTAAGATTTAGAATGACATACTTTCAAGTATTCGTTGGAATTTTAATTTGCATGAGCTGGTATTAGAGTTGATGTAACACCTCAGAAATTTTTTGAATTAAGACTCGAACCATCCTCCGTCGTGAGTAGGATTTTACCGAGGAATTTCAATTTTTTCCTAAGGGTTAAAGTCACTAGATGTAGCACCTTGTGTTCCAAAAAGAACTAGAGAGAGTTCCTTCAAGTCATTCCTAAGTTCCTTTAAGTTTTGGGCCAACTTCAAACAACCAAAACTCTCAGTACAAGATGAGTTAGGTGGCCCATAAGATATCAAATGAAAGGCCTTTGAATTATCTTTCCAACGCCACAAAGTTTGCTAAATTCCAAGCTTGTATAAGGGAGATAAGTCCGTTTGAAGTCAGACTGTCCAAATAAGAAAAGTTATCGAAAATAGTAAGGAGTATATTGGTCTTTTTCGTACCCAATCAGATTTAAACGTTTTTAGTAAGGTTTTAGGAGTCTAAACTGATTAGAATCAGTTTCATTCATCCCTAAAGTGTTTAGAGTTTAGAGAGAAGATTCAAGAGGAGAAAAAGTTCAAAGTTTCAACTATTCGTTCAAGAAATTTAAGATTTTGCCAAGAACCTAGTTCTTTGAGATATGTAAGCTTCCATAGTATTGGGTTTGTTCACCCACACGCCAATCATGAGTTTCTTTTGTGAATCTATCTAAATATTGAGCAATTTAATTTCTTGATAAGTGTTCTTGAAGTTTCCTTATCGATTAAGTTTTGATGTAAGATTCTACTTGGGTCAACTTCAAACGATGATATATCCTAGAATATAAAGAGTTACGTAGGCCATAACTTATCAAATTAATGGTATTTGAATCTACTTTCCAATACCACCAATTTCGCGTCAATCCAATTTCTAAATAAAAAGTTATGGCTATTTTACTAACCTGATACAGTCCTGTTACGAATTAGCCGATGGGAAAAATATTAAAAAGTGTAGTTTTTGTCTTTTTACCTCCAAGAAAATCGTAAACGAATTTCTTGACCAGTAAAAGGGTCAAAACAATCAGATTTTTATCTTTTAATTCATCATTCTCTTCTCTCTCAAACCCTAAGGAAATATCAAAGTAGAAGACTGCATTCAAGATTCCTCTTCAAGGTAAGTCTTTCTCCAAGAATTCCATTCTTTTCAAGTCAAATTCCTCTATATAATTATGAATCACTAATGAAAATCATAATTCTTGGCCATAGAGATTTCAAGAAACTAATTCAAGAATCTTAAGAAAAGTTTTCTTGATCGTTTACCTTCAAGCTAGGGTTTCAAGGCTTCTAATCAAGTTTTTTTTTAACATTCTTCAAGAAACTTGTTCTTCCAGGTATGTAAGGCTATCATAGTGTTGGACTAGTTTGTCCTCACGACCTACATCTACTTTCAAATCAGTAAAAGATAAATCTAGGATTTTACCCCTAGAATTGTGTATTCTTGAGATAAGTTGATTTGAGTTCTTGAGTTCATGGTTCTTTTAAAAATTCTATTCCTAATTATTGAGTTTCTATATTTTTATTGAGATCCTTGAGTTGATTTGTTCATGTTGATAATTTAGCATGAACCCTATTTTGAGTTATAAATCTTGAGAAGTTTTTCAAAGCCAACACTTGAGTTTTAAACTGAGTTTTGAGGAAGTAAGTATGAGAATGAGAAGAGTTGTATACATGAGTTCCATATTGCTATTTAGACCCTTGAGTCGAGTCGTTCATGCCCATAAATTCCGCATGAACTCCATCAGTGGAGTATTTTTGAGAGGGGTAGTATCTTCAAGTTCTAAGTCTTGAGTATTGAGTTCCTAATCATTTTGGGATTATATTCCTAATCATGGGGCTACTACACATTACCCATGAAGGTCCTTGAGTTGAGTAGTTCATGCCCATAATTCTGCATGAAACATATGAGTCGAGCAGTCTTGAGATGAGAGGCATCATTGAGTCCTTGTATTAAGTAGTTTATGCCCATAATTCAGTATAAACCCTCCGAGTCGAGCATTCTTGAGTTAAGTAGTATCATTGTCTCATTGAGTTCTAGAGTTGTTGAGTTCTAAGTATTGAGTTCTATGCATGGCTGTAGAAAACCTTTAATTGAGTCATTCACGTCCATAATTCGGCATGAACCCTATTTTAAGAAGTCCTTTTACAAAATGTTTTAAAACTTGTTTTAAAGACTAGAGCACTGAGTTGAGGAAGAGTAGAGCTGAGTTTATTTTCCTTAAAATGATATATTAGAACTAAGTATTCCCAAGAGTAAATGTTTTTACATTTAAGATGAGAGGAAACTGAGATTTCCAAAAGAGTTTTGAGCAATTTAAGTACCATCTCTTTTAAGAGAAAGATCTTTTGAGTAATAATCTCAAAACACAGAAAGAGTTATGTTTTTAAGCACATGAGCTAGTTATATTTTGGGAGTACTATTGAGCACCGATATGGGGGGGAGTTCAGACAACTCACATCCCCCATAAACCTTGTAGCCAATGTGGGTAAAAAAGGGTCATACTTGTTAGATGATTCCTTAGTGCTTTTTAGCATAGACTAGTGGATCCACTTAGTTGAGAGGTTCTATTCCCCGGCAAGGTATAAGACAGTTCTGGCAGCGTGAGCGAGATGCTGTATCATCACATAACTCATAGTGATGGTTGTCGGTTAGAGAAACTCCCACAGAGTTATATTGTATCTTTATATACAAACTAAGTTATTAATGTATTCTTCAATAAATTGAGTTCCTCTCTATTGTTTTAGAAACTTTCCATATATCGCACATTTTATTGTTGCTTTATCTTTAGTTGAGTATCCTGAGTTGAGTATCTTGATTTGAGTACCTTTGACTTAAGTATCATATCTTTGAGTTAAGTGTCTAATCTTTGAGTTAAGTATCTTATTCTTGAGTTAAGTTTAGTTGAGTGAGTTGAGAAGAGGTAAGTATATTTCCTTTTTATCAAGTTCAAGCTTATGTTTATGCTTTAGAATTCCCCTTACATGCGCGTAACATTCCACGTACTGAGCCATTTGGCATGCATTATTTCATTATGCAGATACAGGTAATCAGGATCATCAACAGGCATTTCGTTGATGTCATGTGATATTCCAGTCATCTTTGGTGAGCCTTTTCATATTTTGGAGGACTTCACCTTTATCTTACCGTTAGTAGTTTTGAGATGTCGTAGGTCCTGTCCCGATATCCTTCTGTAATAGTAGAGGCTTCATGAATAGACAAAGTTGAGTAGTTTTCCGTATGTATCTTCTTTGAGTTATTTTTTTCAAACTCTGAGTTTATCTATTGAGTAGTTTTCAGATCTTTTTAAAAATTGAGTATTTGAGTTATTAAACTTAATCTAGTTTTTAATCGTTGGTATCCTTGAGTTAGTCTTTCGCTGGTAGTTAGCCAGGATGAGGGTTCTCTTGGGGACCAACAATGGTTCTTGAGTGCCGGCCACGTCCAGTGTGTAGGCTCGGATCGTGATAAACTTGGTATCAAAGCACATAGTTCAAGTGTCCTAGGGTGTCTATGAAGCTGTGTCAGTAGGGTCTTGTTTATGGTTGTGAGGTCCCCACTTTTATAAATGAGGGACTACAGACATTTAAGAAAAGTTTTCCTTTTTTCATACTCTTAATCGTATAATAGAGATATTTCATAGAGATTTATTCATACTCGTGCGTTGTTCAGATTCATTCGACTACCCACAACACTAAAGGTGGTTGAAAAGTAAAGCTAAAGATCCTTATGGATGAGTTATTCTTAGAAAGAGCCTTGAGGAAGTCATGAGACTCCAGAGGGGCTTGAGAGAAGCCCATGAGTGAGTTAAGTGTTGAGTTTCAGAGGAATGGACTCATGTTCATATGAATCGTGCGTTTGAGCTAAAAGCGAGTTGTACACTCTTCCCTAAACCTTATTCAGTTGAGACCCTTAAGAGGTTGGTATGTTTAAAGCTTGGGTAATTTTTTCACCTAAAAAGATAACATGAGTTACGAGATCATGAACAGTAGTAATGACAGTGCCCAGAGTTAGAGGAAAGTATGTAGAGGTTTAGTAATCTAAGTAAGGGAGATGGTGTTTCGACAAGCTGTGTTACTATAGTAATGCACCTAGTAAGTTACTAATGAAGAGTTTTCCCTTATGGGTAGACTAAGAAGTTATGAGTTGTGAAGATTCCATCATAGGAGGTAGAGTGTGTTGTAGCTAGAAAGGAGTTTGTGATGAAGTGTGATTGTGTAGATAATGACCAAGTGTAAGTGCTGAATAGAAGAGCATGAGTAATCATGAAGTGATAGATCTAAGCTAGGCTTATGATTTTGAGGGAGAGCCCATAATATTCAAAGTGTTATAGCACTAATTAGGCACTGATGTATAGTAAATGAGTGAATAGTACTCAAGTTGTGAAGGGAAATGTGATAGTAAATTGTAAATATGAATACTAAGAGGTAAGGATTGACTATTTGTCATAAGGTCTTAGTGGATGAGTGTTTCTGAATTTATATCCAGTAGTTGTAAGTTAGTATAGTAAGCAAGCAATCATATTGATATTTCGGTTTAGTCATAAATATTAAGCTTGAATTTGAGATGAGTGTCATGACCAAAAGAATGGCAACATGAGGGTGATGATGCTAGTCTTGAGATTTGATCTAGAAGACTTGACATGTAGTAGGTGAGGAATTGAGGTGATAAGCTACAATAAAAATGAGTGGTACCAGTGAGAGACCCTAATGTTTAGATAAGGGCATTGAAGTGTGGCTAATTCACAAGAGTAACAAGAGCATTAAGATGTGTGCCGAGGTGGTATGTTACCAGATGAGGTTCCAATTAAGTTATAATTTTCCATGTGTGCCTAGATAGCATAATTGAGTTGTCAATGTGGAATAGGTCCATAGCTTTCAAGTGTTGGCTTTAGACCTAAGGGGGAGATGATAAGATGAGAAATTAAGTCAAGTGTTGAGAATTTCTTAAGGAGCTGGTTAGTAGGACTCCATGGAGTTGTTAGAGTACTAAGCTTGTATGTGGTGTTGTTAAACATTAGGTGGTTCTTGATATGAGCCTAATGTGGTGGTAAAGAGTAGTAATTTTGGGATGAGATTCCCTATAGAAAGGTATAGAACCCGAACCTAAGGATTTAGGTTAAGCTTGAATATAGTAAGAGTATACCATTAGACTTAGACCTTAGTAAGAGTAACCTCATTCCATACCCAGTCTAGCCGTCATTTGAGGACGAATGATCCAAAGGGGGAGATATTGTAACACCCCAGAATTTTTTTGAATTAAGACTTGAACCATCTTCCGTCATGAGTGGGACTTTACTGAGGATTTTAAATTTTTCCAAGTGTTAAGGTCACTAGATGTAGCACCTTGTGTTCCAAAAAGAGAGCTCATTCAATTCATTCCTAAGTTTCTTTGAGCTTTGGGTCAACTTCAAACGACCTTAACTCTCAGTATATGATGAGTTAGGTATCCCAAAAGATATCAAATGAAAGGTCTTTGAATTATCTTTCCCACACCACAAAGTTTGCTAAATTTCGAGCTTGTATGAGGGAGATATGCCCATTTGATGTCGGACTATCCAAATAAGGAAAGTTACCCAAAAATAGTAAGGGATATTTTGGTCTTTTCCTTACCCAATCGGATTTAAACGTTTTTAGTTAGGTTTTAGGAGTCTGAACTGAATAGATTCAGTTTCATTCATCCCCAAAGCATTTAGGGTTTAGAGAGAAGATTCAAGAGGAGAAAAAGTTTAAAGTTTCAAGCGTTCGTTCGAGAAATTCAAGATTTCGCCAAGAACCTTGTTCTTTGAGGTATGTAGGCTTCCATAGTGTCGGGTTTGTTCACCCACACACCAATCATGAGTTTCTTTTACGAAACTATCCATAAATATTGAGCAATTTAATTTCTTGATAAGTGTTCTTGAAGTTTCCTTATCGATTAAGTTTTGATGTAAGATTCTACTTGTGTCAACTTCAAACGACCATATCTCCTAGAATATAAAGAGTCATGTGGTCCATAACCTATCAAATTAAAGGTATTTGAATCTAATTTCCAACTCCATAAATGTTGCGTCAATCCATTTTTTGAGTAAAAAGTCATAGCTATTTTAGTAACCTAATACAGTGTTGTTACGAATTAGCCGACGGGAAAACATTAAAAAGCGTCGTTTTTGTCTTTTTACCTTCAAGAAAACCCTAAACGAATTTCTTGACTAGTAAAAGGCTCAAAATAGTCAGATTTTCATCTTTTAATACATCATTCTCTTCTCTCTCAAATCCTAGGGCAAAACCCAAAGGAAAAATCAAAGTAGACGATTGCATTCAAGATTCTTTCAATCTTTTTCATGAGTCTTCTTCAAGGGAAGTCTTTCTCCAAGAATTCCATTCTTTTCAACTCAAATTCCTCCATACAATTATGAATCACTAATAAAAATGATAATTCTTGGCCATAGAGATTTCAAGAAACTAATTCAAGATTGTCAAGAAAAGTTTTCTTGATCGTTTACCTTCGAGCTAGGGTTTCAAGACTTCTAATCAAGTTCTTCTTCAAGATTCTACAAGATTCTTCAAGAACCTTGTTCTTCCAGGTATGTAAGGCTATCATAGTGTTGGACTAGTTTGTCCTCCCACCCTACATCTACTTTCAAATCAGTAAAAGATAAATCTAGGATTTTACCCCTAGATTTGAGTATTCTTGAGATAAGTTGATTTGAGTTCTTGAGTTCATGGTTCTTTTAAAAATTCTATTCCTAATTATTGAGTTTCTATATTTTTATTGAGATCCTTGAGTTGATTTGTTCATGTCTATAATTCAGCATGAACCCTATTTAGAGTTATAAATCTTGAGAAGTTTTTCAAAGCCAACACTGAAGTTTTAAACTGAGTTTTGAGGAAGTAAGTATGAGAATGAGAAGAGTCGTATACATGAGTTCTATATTTTTATTTAGACCCTTGAGTCGAGTCGTTCATGCCCATAAATTCCGCATGAACTCCATCAATTGAGTATCTTTGAGAGGGATAGTATCTTCAAGTTATAAGTCTTGAGTATTGAGTTCCTAATTATTTGGGATTATATTCCTAATCATGGGGATACTAGATGTTACCCATGAAGGTCCTTGAGTTGAGTAGTTCATGCCCATAATTCCGCATGAACCCTATGAGTCGAGCAATCTTGAGATGAGAGGTATCATTGAGTCCTTGAGTTAAGTAGTTCATGCCCATAATTCCGCATGAACCCTCCGAGTCGAGCATTCCTGAGATAAGTAGTATCATTGACTCTTTGAGTTCTGGAGTTGTTGAGTTCCAAGTATTGAGTTCTATGCATGGCTATTGAAAAACTTGAATTGAGTCGTTCACGTCCATAATTCGGTATGAACCCTATTTTAAGAAGTCTTTTTACAAAATATTTTAAAACTTGTTTTAAAGACTTGAGCACTGAGTGAGGAAGAGTAGAGCTGAGTTCATTTTCTTTAAAATGATATATGGGAAGTAAGTATTCCCTAGAGTAAATGTTTTTACATTTAAGATGAGAGGAAACTGAGATTTCCAACAGAGTTTTGAGCAGTTTGAGTACCATCTCTTTTAAGAGAAATATTTTTGAGTAATAATCTCAAAACACAGAAAGAGTTATGTTTTTAAACATATGAGCTAGTTATATTTTGGGAGTAGTATTGAGCACCGATATGGGGGAGAGTTTAGACAACTCATGGCCCCCATAAACCAAGTAGCCAACGTGGGTAGAAAGGGTTTTACTTTTTAGATAATTCCTTAGTGCTTTTTAGCATAGACTAGTGGATCCACTTAGTTGAGAGGTTCTATAACTCGGCAAGGTATAGGAAAATTCTGGTAGCGTGGGCGAGACGTTGTATCATCACATAGCTCATAGTGATGGTTGTCGGTTAGAGAAATTCCCACAGAGTTATATTGTATTTTCATATACAAACTGAGTTATTATTGTATTCTTTAATACATTGAGTTCCTATTTATTATTTTAAAAGCTTTCCATCTATCGCACCTTTTATTGTGGCTTTATCTTAAGTTGAGTATCTTGAGTTGAGTATCTTGATTTGAGTACCTTTGAGTTAAGTATAATATCTTTGAGTTGAGTATCTTATTCTTGAGTTGAGTTTAGTTGAGTGAGTTGAGAAGAGGTAAGTATGTTTTTTTTTTATCAAGTTCAAGCTTATGTTTATGCTTTAGAATTCCCCTTACATGCTCGTATATTCCAAGTACTAAGCCATTTGGCCTGCACCATTTCATGATTCAGATACATGTATTCACGATCATCAACATGCGTTTCGTTGAGGTCATGTGATATTCCAGTCAGCTTTGGTGAGCCTTTTCATATTTTGGAGGACTTCACCTTTATCTTACAGTTAGTAGTTTTGAGATGTCGTGGGTCTTGTCCCGATATCCTTATGTAATAGTAGAGGCTTCATAGATAGACAAAGTTGAGTAGTTTTCAGATCTTTTTAAAGATTGAGTATTTGAGTTATTGAACTTAATCCAGTATTTAAGCTTTTGTATGCTTGAGTTAGTCTTCCGCTTGTAGTCAGCCAATATGAGGGTTCGCTTGGGACCAACAGTGGTTCTCGAGTGCCGGCCACGTCCAGGATATAAGCTCGGATTGTGATAGTTGAAATAGTTTGATTTGATTTTATACGCCTTATATAAAAGAATCTTATGTAAATACAAAAATAATAATTTGAAATACCTATGGTCAAATTAATCTTCCATCTTAATGTGGATAGAGGTAAACTTATTATTTTCACATAAGAAAATATATTAGTTTTAAAATATCATTCCTATTGAACCCTTTACTTTCTTGTTTGAACTTTAATTTGAGAATCAAATTTAATGTATAAAAGGAATAAAGATCTATAACTGAGAATGTTCTTTTGACCTAAGTGATTGCCTAAGTTATTAATTTGATTTATGATAGGTAATTTATCCGGGCTTCGCGTGGGCATTATTAATCTCATTAAGCTTTTGAACATCCTATCCAATATTGGACTGTTGTAAGAAAAAAAGAAAGGAGATTTTAGTATGTTGTGAGAACATTTCAACAGAAATTAAATGATTTGACATCATCACATATATCAAGAATTGTAAATATATAATGAATGATTAAAAATATATTGATATATAATCATTTTTATCTTCTACAACTTTATCATAATATATTTTTTGTGATATAATTGTCTTGTTAATATTGGGTGATATTTTTATGAAGTGATGAAGCTTCACTTTTTTTTTATACATGAAAAATATAGAATTTTGTAATTTTAAGGTTACAATATACTCTTTGTGAAAACTAAAGTTGTGAAAGTTTTCGAAAGTCAATATAAGTTAAGATCGTTAAAAATTTACCACAACAACATAAACAATATTTTTAATAGACAATCTACTTGTCGGAGGAAAAACGTTCACCATTTTTCATTGTGGACCCACTAGTCTACGCTAAAAAGACTAAGGAATCATCTAAAAAGTATGACCCTTTTTCTACCCATGGTGGCTACATGGTTTATGGGGGCTGGGAGTTGTCTGAACTCTCCCCCATATCGGTGCTCAATACTACTCCCAAAATATGATACTAGCTCTTATGTTTAAAAACATAACTCTGTGGTTTAAGATAATTACTCAAAAACTAGACCGAAGGTTCTCTTGGAAATCAGGGTTTCCTCTCTTGCTTAATTGTGAAAGCATTTACTCTTTACTGAAAACTAGCTCAAAGGCTCTTTTGGAAATCTCAGTTTTCTTTCTTGTTTAAATGTGAAAACATTTTACTCTTTGGGAATACATAGTCCCGATATATTCTTTTGAAGAAATGAAACTTTTATATTTACTCTTTACTCAACTCAAAACTCAGGTCTTAAAACAAAGTTAAAACATTTGTAAAAGACTTTTGAAAAACTATATGAACTCATCTTGACTTTGTTGTTAACCTTCCTTGAATTTGAATTTATGGATTCAAGGATGGTGATTTGTGATAGGAAAGGTCTCATGATGTTTAGGAGTGTTTTTGGATAGTTAAACATAAGAAACGGACAAGAAATCACTATCTGGAAGCAAATCTGTGACGCGGAGATGCATTTAAATATTTGGTCGCAAAATAAATTTTGAGGCAGAACGGTCCGTGACAGCTCCGCACGCAGAGGAAAATTCTTTGAAATAGTGGGGAAAGTCTGCGACGCGGACTGGGGCACCAGATTCGCCCGACTTTTTCCTTCTTCATTTTCTAACCACAATTCGCCTTAAATTCGATTCCTTTTCTCAAATTCTCTTTAGATTCAAATAACCAGCACATGTACACCAGAATCTAACTCAAACAACTCTAATAGTTGACACTATTATCTCAAGAAACTCCTCAATCTCGTCCCAATTCAAGAACGAAAGTAAATTCTAGAACACACATCAAGAACATTCAAACTTTCAACTTTCAGGATGAATTCACGCTAAATTAAACATGTTTGGCATGTGGGTGAATGAACCCAATGTTGTATGAACTCACATACCTCGTAGGGATCAACCCTTGACAAAATCTACAAGCAAAACCTCAAGAACGATGAACTTTGGCTCTTTCTCCTCTTTTCTCCTCTTGCATTCTTTCTCTAAAAACCCTAGCGTGAAATCTTTTAGTGCGTAAACCGACCAAATTCAGTTTAGACCCCTAAGTAATTACCAAAAATGAATTATTTTAATTGGGTAATTAAAAGACCATAATACCCTTCTAAAATCCGATTTTGACTTTCCTTATTTAGATAGTCCAACTTCAAATGGACATATCTCACTCATACGAACACAAAACTGAGCAAACTCGGCGGCGTTGGAAAGATAATTCAAAGATATTTCTTAAGGTATCTTGTAGCACACCTAAATCATCCTGAGCTAGGAGTTATGGTCGTTTGAATTTGACCCAAAACTCATACTTAATTTTTTCAAATTTCTAGATTTTTCATTCTTTCCAAAAATGACTCTTTCTAATTCTAGCTCTTTCTAATTGCGGGGTGTTACAATATCTCCCCCTTTGGAACATTCGTCCTCGAATAAGATTACTCTTAGTAGGCTAAGGGTGTAACATCTAACATTCAACTCAAACACCCAACAAGCAAATATAACACATCAAGCATATAAATTAAAGAGTACTAAGAAGAGAATTAGTACCTTAATTTGGGACTTCTACGGATTCGAAGAGATGTGGATATCTATTCTTCATATCTTCCTCAGCTTCCCAAGTAGCTTCCTCAACAAACTGGTTCCTCCAAAGAACTTTGACTGATGCTACCTCTTTTGTTCTCAACTTGGGAACTTGGCGATCTAGAATCTGAACAAGAATCTCCTCATAAGATAAGCTATCCTTGATTCCAATATCTTCAGTTGGTATGATCAATGAAGGATCGCCCATACACTTTTTCAACATGGAGATGTGGAACACCGGATGAATTGCTGCTAACACTTGTGGTAGCTCTAACTCATAAGCTACATTGCCAATACTCTTGGATATTCTGTAAGGACCAATATACCGAGGACTAAGATTCCCCTTCTTACCAAATCTCATAACACACTTCATGGGTGAAACTTTCAAGTAGACGCAATCATCTAGTTCAAACTCTAAGTCCCTTCTCCTAACATCTGTGTAGGATTTTTGATGACTTTGCGCTGTTTTCAACCTCTCTTGAATAACTTTCACCTTCTCCATAGCTTGATGAACTAAGTCTGGTCCTATCAACCCAGCTTCACCAACTTCAAACCATCCAATAGGAGATCTGCATCTTCTCCCATAAAAAGCTTCATATAGAGCCATATGGATGCTACAGTGGTAACTATTGTTATAAGAAAACTCAATGAGAGGTAGGTGATCATCCCAATTACCTTTGAAATCAATCACACAGGCCCTCAACATATCTTCTAACATCTAAATAGTGTGCTCTGCTTGACCATCTATCTGAGGATGAAAAGCAGTACTCAAGTTCACCTTTGAACCTAAGCCTTTCTGAAAAGATTTCCAGAACTATGCAGTAAATTGTGCTCTTCTGTTTGAAATAATCGATATCGGAACCTTATGAAATTTGACTACCTCCTGCATAATCTTCTGCTAAATGGGTGGTCTTTACCAGTAAAAAGTGGCCTGACTTGGTTATTCTATCAACAATAACCCAAATAGAATCATGCTACCTGCGAGACCTTGGTAAACCTGTGATGAAATCCATATTGATCATCTCCCACTTCCATTCCGAAAGTTCTATATTCTGAGCTATACCACCGGATCTTTGGTGCTCTACTTTAACTTGTTGACAATTCGAGCACATAGCAACAAACTCATCAATGCCCTTTTTCATACTATTCCACCAATATACCTCTCTCAAGTCACGATACATCTTTGTGGAACCCGAATGGATGGAATATCTGGAGCTATGAGCTTCCTCCATAATCCTCTCTTGGAGTTTATCCACCCTTGGTACACACAACCTACCTTGATACCTCAATACACCATATCTCTCTTGTTCAAAAGCCATTACTTTTTGCTTATGAACATTGCCTTTAACTCAAGCAAAATAGGGTCTTGGTCTTACTTCTCTTTCACTTCTGACACCAATGATGATTCAGCCCTATTCATCACCACTACTCCTCCTTCTCTGGAATCCATTAATCGAACTCCTAATCGTGCAAGTCTGTGCACATCTTTTGCTAATTCTTTTTTATGTTCATCAAAATGGGTGGTACTACCCATAGACAACCTGCTCAAGGCATCAACAACAACATTAGCCTAACCTAGGTGATATAGAATACTCATGTCATAATCCTTGAGTAATTCTAACCACCTCCTCTGTCTGAGATTAAGCTCTTTCTGACTAAACACATACTGAAGGCTCTTGTGATCAGTGAATACATCAACATGAACACCATATAAATAATGATGCCATATTTTCAAAGCAAATACTACGGCTGCCAACTCTAAGTCATGGGTTGGGTAGTTCTTCTCTTGAACTTTCAACTGTCTGGAGGCATAAGCTATAACTTTGTCATTCTGCATTAACACACAACTCAAACCAACTCTGGACGCATCACAATATATAACATAGCCTTGCGTACCTTCTGGTAAGGTCAATACTGGGGCAGTAGTCAACCTCTTTTTCAATTCTTGAAAGCTTTTCTCACAAGCTTCAGACCATTTAAACTTAACTATTTTCTGAGTTAACTTAGTCAAAGGGGATGAAATAGATGAGAACCCGTCCATGAACCTTCTATAATATCTAGCCAACCCCAAGAAACTTCTAATGTCAGTTGGAGATGTGGGTCTAGGCCAATTCTGTACTGCCTCTATTTTCTGAGTGTCAACTGTAAATCCATCACTGGAAATAATATGGCCTAAGAATGCCATAGACTCAAGACAAAACTCACACTTAGAGAACTAGGCATACAATTCTATATCCTTTAGAATTTGGAGAACTATTCTGAGATGGCTAGCTTGGTCTTCCTCATTCCTCAAATACATTAGTATTTCATCAATGAATATGATAACAAACATATCTAAATAAGTCTTGAATACTCTATTTATAAGGTCCATGAACACTGTAGGCGCATTAGTTAAACCGAACGACATGACCAGAAACTCATAGTGACCAAAACGGGTCATGAATGTTGTCTTTGGAATATCACATTCCCTTACTCTTAACTGATGGTAGCCAGATTTGAGGTCTATCTTAGAGAAACAAGTGGCACCCTGACATTGATCGAAAAGATCATCAATTCTCAGAAGAGGATACTTATTCTTGATGGTAACCTTATTCAATTGACGATAATCTATACACATCCTAAGGGAACCATCTTTCTTCCTCACAAACATGACCGGAGCACCCCAAGGTGAGACACTTGGTTGAATAAAACCTTTCTCAAGGAGATCTTTGAATTTCTTCTTTAACTCTTTTAACTCTGCTGGTGCATTCCTATATGGTGGAATAGATATAGGACGATTATCTGGAAGAAGATGTATATCGAAGTTTATTTCTCTCTCAGGAGGGACTCCGAGAAGATCATATGAAAGTTGTTTTACTACTGGAACTGACTAAATAAGAGGTATCACAACACTAGAGTCATTAACTCAGACCAAGTGATAGACACACCCCTTGGAAAGGAACTTTCTTTCCTTAAGGTATGAAATAAAACGACCCTTAGGCACTGCTGAACTACTCTTCCACTATATAACTGGCTCATTAGGAAACTAGAACTTGACTACTCGAGTTCTACAATCTATTGACGCATAACAGGCATGGAGCCAGTCCATATCTAGAGTGACATCAAATTATACCATATCTAACTCAACTAAGTCAGCCATGGTACTCTTGTGATTGACGGAAATGGTACAATCACGATAGACTCTCTCTGCTAGAATAGACTCACCAACAGGTGTAGAAACACTGAAGGGCTCAAGAAGTTGCTCAGGAAGAACAATAAAATTCATAGCAACATATGGAGTTACAAAGGATAAACTCGCTCCTGGATCTAGCAAAGCATGAACAGTAAAGTTAAAGACTTGGATCATACCAGTGACAATATCTGGAGAATCCTCTTGCTCTTGGCGATTAGTGATCGCATACAGACGGTTTCCTCCTTCGCCTGCCCCTGAAGTAGCTCCTCTAGATACAGCTCTGTCTGGTGGAGCAACTAAAGAAGAATGGGTTATATTGCCCCCATTACCATTACCCTGCTTGTTCTTTGGACACTCTCACATAAAATGACCATTCTGGCCACACTTGAAGCAACCTGTGGAGCCATTATAACACATCCCTGAGTGGTTCCTACCATACTTAGCACATGCATGAGGCTTACTACCCCTTTGTGCCATACTACCCTGAGAATAGGCAGGTTTAGCTCTGAAATTCTGACTATTGTACTCACATTTGTTCTTTGGTGTAGGTGCACTAGCAGATGATGAAGCAGTTCTCTTTTGTTTCTGTTGGAAGGATGACCGGTTGGCATTACTCTTCTGCTGCCTGGACTCATTCCCTGATGTCTTAGCCCTCTTATTCTTTAACTCTTCTCTATCCCTCAGCTTGTCCATCTCAACTTATTGCACATGGATCACTAGCCTTGCTATGTCCATATCCCCGATCAGCATAGCTGCCTTACATTCCTTGCTTGACAGGCGAGACAACCCATCAACGAATACACTTATCATGCTCCTCATGTCAGCAACCATCTCCAGAGCATAGCGGGAAAGTTGTGTGAACTTCAGACTGTACTTATGAACACTCAAAGAATCCTGCTTAAGAGTGAAGAACTCTCATACCTTTGCTTCTCTTAGTTCTCGGGGGAAGAAACTCCCCAAGAGGGCCTCCTCAAAACAAGACCAACTCGCAAGTGGTGCTTCATCAGCTCGGTTCTTCTTCCATTTGTCGAACCATATCCTAGTGACACCCTTCATTTGGTATGCAACTTGTTCACCCTTTCAGCATCAGCAACATGCATGATCTTAAAAACCTTCTGAAGTTTTTCAACAAAGTTTACTGGATCCTCTGTGACACTTAAACCAGTGAAGCTTTGAGGGTTTATCCTTAAGAACTCACGGATCTTTGAAGTATCACCCACTTCCTGTCGATTCTCTCTCTGTTGCCCAGCTTGGTTGGTCACAACTTGGCTCAACATCTGGATAGCCTCACGGAACTCAGCATTGGTAACCTCTCCTTGGGGTTTCACTTCTGCTGCATTAGGTACCCCTTGTTCCTGTGATTCAACATTTCTCCTAGTCGAACGAACTCTGAAAGATCTTCGTGGAGGCTTGATCAACTGAAAGATACGCACAAGTACGAATTAGAGAAAACTTTTTAGAGATAAACTCTAACCCACGAAATGAATATGAAAGAAGTGAGATAGTTCCTAAGTGTTGTAGCCTCCTAATTATGATGTGGTGCGCTTCACACCGATAACTAGGACTCTACAAACACGGCTTCATAGACTCCTTAGGACTCTTGAACTTTGTGCTCTAATACCAAGTTTGTCACGCCCCGAGCCTACACCCCAAGCGGCACTCAAGAACCATTGCTGGCCCCAAGCGAACCCTTGGCCTGACTTACTTACTCATGGGAAGACTTTTACTCAACAAAGATACATCTATGTAATAAGCTAGAATGTTATAAAGGAACATTCATCTGGCCAATTAGACAAACTCAAGTCTCAACATAATAAAATGATAATGAAAAGACTAAAGAACTAACATCTAACTGTGTATGAAGCCTCTAAACAACTGAGATGGATGTAGGGAGAAGATCCACGACATCCTAATGAACTAAAATGATAAAGTAATGAAAAAGGGGATCCTCCGGAAGCAATGAAGCTCACCAACAACTCTGAAGCTCAACTGGATCGATGATGCACTGGATGCTGATCCTGGTTACCTGAATCTGTATCATAAAAAGATGTAGGCCAACTGGCATCAGTACATTGAATGTATGAGCATGCGAGGGGAATACTAAAACAAGACATAAGCTTGAAAGGATTTGAAAGAACAAACCTGGTCTCAACTGAACTGAATTGAACTCATTTCAATATAAAGCAGTAAAAATAAGTGCGTTATAAACAAAAGCTTTAAAATATCAACTCTGTGTATTTAGAATTACAATAGTAACTCTGTATGTATGAAAAAATACAATATAAACTCTGGATGTATATAAAAACACAAGTAACTCTGTGTATATAATAATACAAAATACTTCTGTGGGAGTTTTTCTAACCGACAACCATCACTTAAGAGCTATTGTGATGATAGAACGTTTTGCCTCATGCTACCAAGGCCATCCTATACCTTACCAAGGGCATATAACCTGACTACCAAGTGGATCCACTAGTCTATGCTAAAAACACTAAGGAATAATCTAAACAATAGGACCCTTTTTCTACCCATGGTGGCTACATGGTTTATGGGGGTTGGAAGTTGTCTGAACACTCCCCTATATCGATGCTCAATACTACTCTCAAAATATGATACTAGCTCTTATGTTTAAAAATATATGGTTTGAGATAATTACTCAAGAACTAGCTCGAAGGCTCTCTTGGAAATCAGTGTTTCCTCTCTTGCTTAATTATGAAAGCATTTACTCTTTACTGAAAACTAGCTCAAAGGCTCTTTTGGAAATCTCAGTTTCCTTTCTTGTTTAAATGTGAAAACATTTTACTCTTTGGGAATACATAGTCCCGATATACTCTTTTGAAGAAATGAAACTTCAATCTTTACTCTTTACTCAACTCAAAACTCAGGTCTTAAAACAAAGTTAAAACATTTGTAAAAGACTTTTGGAAAACTCTATGGACTCGTCTTGACTTGGCTCTTAACTTTCCTCGAATTTGAAGTCATGGATTCAAGGATGGTGATTTGTGATAGGAAATATCTCATGTTGTTTAGGAGTGTTTTTGGATAGTTAAACATAAGAAACGGTCAAGAAATCACTGTCTGGAAGCAAGTCCGTGACACGGAGATGCATTTAAATATTTGGTCGCGAAATAAATTTTGAGGCAGAACGGTCCGTGACCGCTTCGCACGTGGAGGAAAATTCTGTGAAATAGTGGGGAAAGTCCACAACACGGATTGGGGCACCAAATTTACCCGACTTTTTCCTTCTTCGTTTTCTAATCTCAATTCGCCTAAATTTGATTCCTTTTCTCAAATTCTCTTTAGATTCAGATACCCAACACATGTACACCAGAATCTAACTCAAACAAATCGAATAATTGACACTATAATCTCATGAAACTCTTCAATCTCATCCCAATTCAAGAACGAAAGTAAAATCAAGAACACACATCAAGAACATTCAAACTTTCAACTTTTAGGACGAATTCACGCTGAATTAAACATGTTTGGTGCGTGGGTGAACAAACCCAATGCTGTGTGAACTCACATACCTCGTAGGGATTACCCCTTGACAAAATCCACAAGCCAAACCTCAAGAACGATGAACTTTGGCTCTTTCTCCTCTTTTCTCCTCTTGCATTCTTTCTCTAAAAACCCTAGCGTGAAATCTTTTAGTGCGTAAACTGACCAAATTTAGTTTAGACCCCTAAGTAATTACCAAAAACGAATTAATTTAATTGGGTAATTAAAAGACCATAATACCCTTCTAAAATCCGGTTGACTTTCCTTATTTAGACAGTCCAACTTCAAATGGGCATATCTCACTCATACGAACTCAAAACTGAGCAAACTCGGCGGCATTGGAAAGATAGTTCAAAGATATTTCTTACAGTATCTTGTAGCACACCTAAATCATCCTGAGCTAGGATTTATGGTCGTTTGAAGTTGACCCAAAACTCATACTTAACTTAATTTTTTCAAATTTCCATATTTTTCATTCTTTCCAAAAATGACTCTTTCTAATTCTAGCTCTTTCTAGTTGCGGGGAGTTACACAAGATGACTTCAAACAATGGAGATTTACCAACCTTGTAAATCATATTAGTAGCTTTCAACAAGAATTTGTGTTTTTTTTTCATAATACACATTCTTTTAACCAAAATAACACTAACTTAAAAAGCACTAAAGCAAACTTACCCTTCTTCTCCGTTTTTTTTAAGTTTAACCTGTTTTACTACAATAGGAAAATACTTTAGAAATCTTTTGACCAGACAACTCCCTTCCTCTTCTCCCGTCCTTTTCTTTTTTTTGTTCTTGAATAAATTTATTTCGTAGTCCTATTTTCCTCTACAAAATAAAAAATTATATCATAAGATCCTTTTCCTATTTAAACGCCCTTTTTGTTCAATTTTTCTAGAGCCTACATGTAATTTTCAATTATCGTAAATCTACAATGAATGATTAAAAATATCTTGGTATCTAATAACCTTTATATTTTACATAATTTATCATAATATATGTTTGGTGATATACTTATTTTGTTAATATTGATTGATGTTTTTTTGAAGCTATGAAGCATCGCTTTTTCTATTTCTTTTACATGAAAAATATATAATATGAGAATAGTATGGTTAGAATATACTCCTTTATTGAAAATTTATTATGTGAAAGCTTTCAAAAATCAATACAAGTTAAAATAAGTTAAAACCGTTGAAAAATTTGCACCACAACAACAAATTCTTTTTAAAAAATTAGAGACATAATCTACTTGTCCAAGCCCAAATTTCACCACTTTTTGTTATTATACTTTGTTACTCAAACATAATTTATAGAAGGAGAAAGATAAATTTGAAATAACAGCAAAATAATATTTTAAAACCTTATTAGAAATTCATTCTTCATTATACGGGCTTCTCTCAAGGCCCTTCTAGATACTTCATCTGTGTAACTTCTTCTAAAATATGTAGTTGTTGCATTATAACAGTAAAAATAGATCAAAATATTGAACTTTAAACTTATGTTAAAAAGATATTCTCGAACATAAAAAATTGGAAATGAATCTAACCTTCATAACTCAAACGCTCAGAAATGACTTGAGACAGGAAGGATAATATATCCATATTAAAGACCGAACTTTTGTAGCTTATGTTATTAATTTTATTTAGAGTAGGTTTTGTTTCATATTCTTCAAATTAAGAATTCCAAAAAATAGTCTTAACTCACCCAAAAAATATTTATAATGGCAGAATGAGAAATAAAAAAAGGAAAAAAAATATTAAAAGGACAAAAGTCTTGTCCAAGTGAGATCATATATATGTTAAATGAAAATAATAAATACAACATTAAAGAGACAACAAATAGTGAAAAATGCATACATTAAAGAGAGTAAAATATGAGATATCTAATGAAGACAACAAATTATTCTAACCAGAATAGGACCTATGTTTTGAAATAACATACCTCAAATAATTGACTAACACTTTAATAAGGATAATTTAAAAACCATAAAATATGGGCATACAAAGTCCTTAACTCTCATAGAAATTTCTCAAGAACCGAAAAACTCATCCTTATATGTGAAACAATGAAGATGTTGATGAAGAAATGAGAGATCCCATGAAGGGGCGACAATATTATTTTTGACTCTAAGACGACATTTGGGTTGAAATTGATGTTTAATTGTCTTGAAATGACACAACATAACTTCAAGCAACAGAACAATAATTTTTGTTTTTTGTTCATAATACACATTCTTCTAACCAAATTAACATCAACTAAAAAAACTCTAAAGCCGACTAACCTTTCTTCTCCCAAATTTGTTAAAGTTGAATCTATTTATTGTAATAGGATAATAATTTAAAAAACTTTTTACCATAAAACTCCCTTCTTCTTATCTCATGCTTTTCTTTTTTATTCTTGAATAAATTCATCCCACTTTTCACCATCAACAATTTCATTCTCCTATGTTTTTTTGTAGAAAACTAGAACAACATCATAAAATCTTTTTTTTTCCCGTTTATATGCCCTATTTCTTCAAATTCTCCAAAGCCTACATGTAACTTTCAATTATTCCTATTAAACTTTATTATGATGCCATTAAAAACTCTTGACGGTACAATCATAAATTCAGAATTAAAAGATAAATGAAACATCAATCAATTTGAGTGTAAACATAAATCGGTGGTACATTAGTTACTAACCTCCTTAAATTTAGATTCTTATAATTTTATTAGATGTGGTTTGTTGAGTCATAAAGCTAGACAAATTAAAGTAAAGGTTTATTACTTGAGAAAGAGAAAAGTAAAACACACTCATATTCGTACATCATTGCATACCCAAAATTTGGTAATTTATATGATGGTCAATGGTACAACAATATAGCAGATTCAAACAAAATTTATCCACCTATAATCAATACATTAATCTAAGAAATTATAAAAAAAAAAAAACACAAATTTTCGTTAAGATCTATAATTGAGAATGTTCTTTTGACCTAAGTGATTGCTCACGGTATTGAATTTGATTAATGTTATAAATATAGAGTCATTCTTTGAAATGAATATGAAATATTTAATAAAAATTATAAATATAAACGTCCACTTAGTTTTGAAAATATCATGACTTACCTCCAAAAGAGGTGGATATTCTGAATATTCTATATTTTATTTCTAAAGTAGTAAACTTGAAATTTACTAACAAAGTAGCAAATACACTAAAATATACTATTGAAGTAGTAAATCTGAAACTTGCTCCCAAGATTATGAATACTCTTAAATTTTCTTTTGAAGTTGTAAGCCTCCAAAAATTACCTTGAAAATAGTAAGACTTTGAAAGTTACTCCTGATGAAGCTGAACTTATTATTCTTAAAATTACTTCTGAAGTAGTAAAGACTCCAAAATTTACTCCTTCAGTAGTAAGACTTTGAAAGTTACTTCCGATGTAGTAAAACTTTGGATTTTACTCTCGAAGTTTAAAATTTTAATTTTTACTCACGATGTTGTGAAACATTGATTTTTACTCCCAAGATGATAAAACTTTATACGTTGCTTCCAAAGTAGTAGAATTTTAAAATTTACTCCTAAAATAGTAAAACTTGAACTTTTATTCACGAAGTAGTAAAACTTTAATCTCTACTCTCAAAATGGTAAAACAATAAAATTTACTATTGAAATGTTATAACATTAAAATTTACTCCACAAGTAGTTCAATTTTAAAAGTTTCCATCACTTTACTTTCAAGAAATTTTAAAATTTACTGCAGAAGTTAAAAAATCTTAATTTATACTCTCGTGTAGTAAACTTAAGCACTTTACTCCCGAGAGGTTCAACTTTAAATTTAAAGTAGTGAGAATATAAATTTACTTCTGAAGTAGTAAGACATTTACATTTTTTCTAGAAGTAGTAAAACACTAAAAATGTTTAAGAAATATTTTGAAGTAATGTCTTCTTGGCTTAAGAAAAGTAATGAATGTAGTATGTCAAGCAAATTCAAATATCTAGAAGTGAATGAAAATATACCACAACTTACTTAGTGAATATAGAATAACAAAGAATATGCATGTTATATTTGTGGTATAAAAAGTCAATGCAATAGATACATATCGTACATAGGAACATCTTGAATAATGTTGCAAAATATGTTAATGGTGAATCTCCCTGAAGGCCTCCTTTTATCTTTATGTTTTATTAAAATATTTTATTTTGCACGCAAGTTGTTAACTCGAATTGGAACTCTTGATGAATTTCCAAAAGCAACATGTATCAGTTAAAATGAGAAATTTGTGGAATTCAATTGGTCTTGAAGTATCATATTTTTTTCGATTGATATATATATATATATATATATATCACTTTTCTATTCCAACCAAGACAAATCAACCTCATCTCAACTAGAACGAAAGAAATGTGGAAATATAACACGAGATCAAGACAAATGTGGAAAATTTGTTCATTCTAAATAATACCCAAAAACCTGGTAGTCACATGTACAAGCCACTAATAAAAAATACAGAATTCGAAAGAAAAATGCAAGTCTTAAATGTCTTTGCTTCTAAAAACAAAGCATAATAAAAGGAAGAGGGGGCCCGCTGAGATGACAGACAACTACCTCTCAAGTCCTTCAACGAGCCTCGAATGTCATGAGAAGAAGAAGAAGTAGATCACATGGGTCTAGGCTCAAAACCTACATAAGTGTAGAAGCAATTTAGTCTCGAACAGTTTACCCCGAATCAAATCGATTTCTCTCGAACATCAACAAACATGCAAAAAAAGAACAGCCTACACTTTAGTTCATTCACTCTCTCGAGCTGAATGTGTGGAAAAAGGGTTTAGGATTCACTCTCTCGAGTTGAATCCATGACAACCCAATACCCACTGACCATCAATCAATAATCATAGTTTTAAAACCTCTCTCTCAAGCAAGCCAAAAACACAAGGGTAGAACTGCATTTGCAACTACAATTCTTAAATTAAACCACAATTAGTGATTGAAATCACTTCTAAATAGCATTTAAACTAACAATTAGTAATACTCATAAACTAAATCAGCCCATAATCACATAATCACACTCCAAGAATTGGGGTTTTAGCTAGACATTATAAAAAGATAAAAATTGTTACCTAATTGAGTTTCCATCATCTGGGTAAGATTTATTTCTTCTTTACAATGGTCCAAGTTGAAGAATCTCAAAGACCCATTTCCAATTTCTCAAAAGTGAAAAACTTCAATTCTTCAAAGCTAAGGAAAACTAGAGAAAACTTGTCTCACAGTTCCAAACTTGATAAAAATTTGTTCTAAAGAGTAATTGATCCTAAAATAAATGTTCAAAAATGTATTTATAGTTGCCAAAAATATGCTGCGAACAGTCACTCGACAAAGTAAGTCGGGCTCGCCGAACCACTCAGCGATCCGCCCTTTGGTCATTTTCATCGCCTCTCTGCCTTGGCCTTCAGCATCCGCAAGGTTTGTAACTTTGGGCAATCCAACACTGCATCGCGGAACCACTCGACGATCCGCCGATTACTTCTTTCTCTCGCCGACTTGGTTCTTTCCTTTAGGGCTTGGCCCACTGGAACTTTAGGCGGTCAAGTAGCCCTTCAGCGACTCGCCAAGTGGACTTGGCAATCATTAGACTTTCTTTTCTTCATTCATTCAACTTGCTTCGTTCCTTTTTGCAAATCAGTGTCCTTGCTTTGTTCCTCAATCCATATACCTGGAAATCAATGGTTTTACATCAGTTATTGGCACAAAATAAGCATTTGAGGACACTAAATCTATATAAATAAAGCCCTAAATGAGTCCAAATCTCGGACTCATCAACACCCCCAACTTAAACTTTTGCTTGTCCTCAAGTAAAACTCAAGTTCAGCAGTTCAAAAAGGATGTCTCAAACAGTGCTACACAAGACTCAATCATGAATGCACACAACAAGACTCAACTTACTCATGCAAGGATCAATTGTGCACTCAAAGGTTCAAGTTGTGACACACCATTACCAAAGATTCTGAAGTTTACAAAATTTGCTCCAAATGCAAGTTCAAGCTCAACAAAGGTACTCAAATGCCCTCACACAAAGATGATTCCATATTCACACACAATTGTTCAACAATTTATAGTTTCGGAATCACATAAAACTCTCACACTCACAAAGATGAACACATGCATGACTTCACCCATAGGTTTGCCCTTATTTTCCAATCAACATTCGCTAGAGCTCACTCAAGATCAAAAAGGTCTTTTCAAGGCTTGTAACGGGGCTGAGTGCAAAGGTATGGTCATTTAGGCTCAGTGGTTGCTATCCTCAGGAAATGTGGTATGAACAACTCTTTCTTTCCTTTTCTTCAACATTTTCACTCATGCTCAAAATTCACCCCATTATTCACTTCTCATGGAATACCGGACACCCCATTTCTTTTGCAACTTTAACAATTTTATTTCACAACTTTTGTAACACCTTGAAAACCAGACCTAGAAATAAATTGCAGAAACATACCTGAAGCAGTGAACCACGACAGGGTTCACGGACCGTGAAAGGGTCCACGGTCCGTTGACCTGCCCGTGGTCTTGACGGTCCGTGGTCCTCCACACGGTCCGTGGGAGCGTCCATGAAGGCTAGCCAGAAAACCCTCAGACCTGAGCCTCCAGACCTCAGGCCAAGTGAGGACCACGGGGACCTTCACGGTCCGTGGTCCTCCATGCGGGCCGTGGTAGGGCTCGTAGTCCTAACCCTCAGAACCACGGGACCAAGTGAAGACTACGAGAGCCTTCACAGTCCGTGAAGGTAGCTGTGGTCAGCCCCGTCAACAGTTTAAGTCAGGGGTCTTTTGGTATTTTCCTATTTCGTTTGACCTCTAAACTACGTTGTTTTAATCCTAAACTACGTGGTTTTGATTGGTTTTAGCCTAGAAACATAACTAGAACTTACCTAAGTTAGATCTTTCATCAAAACACAGAAAATTAAAAGTGAAAGACGAGAAAAGGTCGAGCAACCCTAGTTCAAGAATGCAGCAAGTTTCCTCCGATTCCAGACCTGAAATCGAAGGATTTCTCTGTGGAATTTGTCACTAGGTATGTGGGATTTCACTAGTGGGTTCCTTTCGCCCATTATGTCCCTAGAATTTAGTCAGATTCTTGATTCCCTATTATTAACTAGACCTAGGGTTTCTAGAACTCCAGCAGATTATCATGAATTAGTTATTTATATGTTCCAAATCAGATTATGATGTTATTACTTCGTTCTTGCATGAATATTAGAACCCTAGCTTGGTTGTTCTTTAGTTCTTGAATTACATATGCTATGTCAGATATTTCAATACTTCAGATATACATGCCTCAGTTTTTGAATGCATTCCTTTCAGTATATTAATGTGCATTCTCAGTTTGCATGTCAATTTTGAGCTATCCAGTATATTACATAAATTCAGTCATAATGTGTTAATCACTTAATCTATTGGGAGTAGCATAATACCGAGTTGTACTAGGATCAGTCACCCATATAGTCCCAGAACTACGAGCCACGTAGGTTGTAAGGCCCCTCTGTGGGCACCAATTTAGTGATCACGCCATCATGGCTCTACACCTTTGGCCGGGTGTATTGGGTCCTGTCGATGGGGCGTATACATCGGACTCCACATTTAGCTCATGTGGTTTTATTATCGGTTATTAGTAGCTCCCACAGTCCAGTCAGACTCCATTGCATTGACCATATTTCAGTACAGTCAGTATTCAGTCTCAGCATGTTATAAATTTGATCATTGCATTCAGTTAGCTCAGTATTCAGTATCTATATCATGTTCAGATTATGCTCTTGATTTATTGCTTATTTATTTCAGTTTTACTCTATCCTGCATGCTTAGTACCTTTCAAGTACTGACGCATACTCTGTGCTACATCTTCTCGTGATGTAGGTTTAGGTTCTTAGCATCTAGATCACACTTAGATTGGTTCCCGACTTCCAGTTCAGCAACATTAGTGGTGAGTCCTCATTCTTCGAGGACAATAGTCATGTTATCTTTCAGTTTTTATTGTTTTAGTTTCAGTTTTGCTAGACTTAGATGGGGCTTGTCCCAACACTTCTAATCAATTAGAGGCTATATTCAGACATAGTTAGATTCAACTTAGTATTTGAGTTTGATGTTTCTTTTGTATTAGTCTCTCAGATTTGATATTCAATTTTAGTATATGGGTATTCCCTATCATTTCAGATTTACTTATTATTACCTTCCGCAACAGTTTTATTTCTCAGTTTATCTTTAGTATGCTCATGATTATGCCAGCAGGGTTAGCTTGGGGTCACTTGTGATCCTAGGTCCTGTGTCCGCGTCTCGGGGGTAGCTCGGGGCGTGATGACTATTTTTTGTTCTTTTTCTTTTTCATTCATTTTTTTTGTATGGAGGGGTTCCATCTTTCTCAAAACCATGGATCAAGGGGGACTTCATTGCACTTCTTGATTTACCTTGTTTTTTCACCACAGCCCCAACTTAGGCTTTTGGCCTAAGTTGACTATTTAAACAAACAACACTTCATGAGGATTATGGGTGAATGGTTAAAGAGGGGTTACAATTTCATCAAGTTTCTTCCAAGAAAAGGATAAGGCTAAAAAAGGGTTTCAAGCAAAGTTCACACACTCACAAGGTTGGCCACAAAAAAGGTATATTGTCAAATTGTTTCACTCTTAAAAATTGTTGCCTAAGATCATTTCAAGAGCTTGCATCACTTAGTCAATCGGACCAACTGTGCAAATACTAGGTGTCATCACACAAGGTTCACGGTAAGCTCATGTCACACCCCAAGTCCCATTGAGTCGGACAGGCACCCGATGCCCTAAAGGCCCGAAAGAACCAACATATAACTCTTGCTTATCATACATGCAACAAATGAAGTTATAAATCTTTGATGAGTATAAGTAAAATACCCTAATAAAATATCAACATAGATAGGAGGCCTTAATTACTAGAAAACAAGACATAATCATGCTTCACTTTGACATTGGTCTACAAAGCCTCTAAAAGATAGACACTTAGCTTATAACGGGACAGGACCCCATCATACCCCTTAACTAATATATAATCTCAAAAATATACTAGAGACTCGGCAAAGCCTTGAATCAACCTGGAGCTCACCAAAGGTCATTGAGTATCTTATGCTTATATTAAGAGATTTTATTAGCTTGAGTACCTGTACCTGTGGAATGAAAACAACATCCCCCAGAAGGGACGTCATTACAAATGAATGTACTGAATATGTGAGGCATAAAGTAACCATATGTAAAATAAGAGCTCAACTGAAATCAGGTACAAATTCACAATTATTTTGTATAGATAAGGATAAGAGACAACCTTTGATTATACTTGTGGAATCGCATACCTTACATTCACCTCTGCTTATACTTGAGGAATTATGTACCTTACATTCTTTGGTTATACTTGGGGAATCATGTACATTACATTCTTGGCTTTAAGTTTACTCTTCTTTTCTTTATAGACTTTGTAGCATGTGACACAATGACCAGTTGATCAGTGGTAGGAGAGGATGACCCATGCTAGGCATTTTAACCCCTGGGATGCGGTCCTCATAAATATACAAATCGGGATCAACCCATGCTAGGCTTTTAGCCCCTGGGCTGCCACCCATAATAATATAGATTGGGATCGGCCCATGCTAGGTATTTTAACCCCTAAGCTGCCACCCATAATTATATAGATTGGGATCGGCCCATGCTAGGTATTACCACCCCTAAGCTGCCACCCTTAAGAACAAGAATTAGGATCGGCCCATGCTAGGTATTTAACCCTTGAGCTGTCACCCATAATTATATAGATTCACTTTACCTTGTCTTTTTAATCTTTGAGATTGTTCTTTTGATGTTCATGACTCTTTTGAGATTTAGGACTATATACTAGTGATGTTGAAAATTAATTGAGGCAGAAAACAATAATATAGGAAGAAAATGTAACTTTGTTGTGTTACTTAGGAACTTATATGACTCGTGAACTTTATTTGGGCACAAAGAACATATACAGGTGATCCACGAAGGTGTGTGTCAACTACCTTACAAGTAGTAAATGATTCATAAGATGTATAGCAGTTGAGCAAGTAATTCTTCTTACAAGATACCTCATTTAAAACACGTTTGGACATTTTACATAGGGGCATACAATAACTTAGCACTTAGTCTAGACTGTAACTTCTCAAATGTAGAGCAAGGACTATATAAGATGATATGATAGCTAAACACTTAGTATACAATATCAAATGAAAGAGTGCATAAACATCCAAACTAATGAAGCCCGTGACAGAACCCAAATAAGGGTTGTGCGTTCCACGTAAGGGGACATAAAATGAACAATGGACATAATATGTGTCCGACATATAAAAACCTGTAACATGTATAATGTATGACCTAATTGACTCAATGAACTTCAGTTGACTTGGTGGATAACTCATGAAACTTAATGTTTAAAGTACCTTTGTCAATTAGTACTTGGAAGAATAAACACACCAATATTGGATAATGAACATGTATAGAGGTAGTCTAACATATTTTGAGAACTTGGACTGTACAAGGAAGACCATTAGCTACATTGGAGATTGTACACCCTCACATTGAATCTTTTACCATGAGGATCACTTAGAGATCTCAATTTGTTGGTACACAGAATATAGGACTTCATGCCAAAAGATATGAGATCATATAGCCTTACATACCTTGTCTCCCGACCAATACTATATGGTACCATGAATCAGCCTTTCATTTGAGGCGTTACTCTGCATTAATGGCAAGTAATATAGCTAATATTAACAGCTAATAAACAAGGTTCCACACTTCGACTTACAAAAACTATAGTCGGGCAGCAAGCTCAACACCCCTCTACTAATGGGTGTTCTTTTCACTAATTCTTTTATCACCATGTTTACACCATTTATGACCCTCCCATGAGGTCATCCGACACTACCTGGGATTTACAACATCCAAAATAGTAAATACACACCTAAGGGGCAGCACGCCTACACAACCCACAATTCAAATGGTGCATCTTCATTTCTTCCCTAAAACATTTCACATGACTTTCTCTTAAGGCTAGCCAATAATACAAATGATAATCTACAAAACATATTGATTACATCACAATCAGGTCAATAGGTCAAGTATGGACCACTACGACATTATGTCGAACACCTAGCGGGCATAAAGCTCTACAATTCATAAATGGTGTTTCAACAGCCAACGGCCTCATCTTACAAACAACACTCTCACTACCATATATAGGAATAAAACCATGCCTTTTACCACTAATAAACCCAACCATCCACCCAATACTTCTCCAAACTTCACCGCATATAGACGGCCCCAAACCTTTTTAAAATAATCAATAAAACTTTGACTCACTGCTTTCGATTATTTTTTTTCATGAATTTGTAGTAAAACACATAGAGAAATCTCACCCAATCTAATATCTATAGTGAGACAAAATGGGGCAGTAACCTTAACTCAAATTATGGAAAATTGTTCCCTTAACTTGTACTCCTTCAAGAATTTTAATCACCCTTCACACTTGAACAAAATAAGAAGAGAAAATCTCTTAATAACAAAGAAAACATGAGCAGACAACTTAGGGAAAGGTCTGTACCATATTTAAACATGAAAAACATGACATCTCATTGGACAATCAAGCTAAACCATAAGGTTTCTACTTACTTTGGCTGGAAATTAGGAGGGTTTCTTCAAGAACCCATGGAGTATTATGGAGGTGGTTGTGAAAATCATTGAGGGAAAGAGAGAGTGCTGGAGATAAATTCATGTTTTTCTATGCAAGAATTAAGACATAAATGAGCCAAATATGACCCTATAATTGCTAGCACTCCACCGCCTCTATCTTCTTCATTTTTGTCCACAAATTGCCAAGTAGGTGATCCACCTACTTAGCCATTTTTAAGCTGCTCAAATGTCAAACTAGGTGATGCAGCTACTTCTTATTAAATCTATTTAGCTATGGCTGGTGATGCAGCTACTTACTCTTATTAAGTTGGTCAAAAATTCTAAGTAAGTGATGCACCTACTTGTCACCTGCTAGCTTAATTTAGTCAAGCAAGCACCTCACTTATTTTATCTTATTTTCCAAATTCTAATATTTTAATTTAAAATTAATACTCAACTCTAAAATTTAAGCTTAATAACCACCTTACTTCTCGAGTTTAAATACTGTCATCGGTATTAACTCAATCGTATATATGTTGAAATGTACAGGGTGTTACAGCTCATCACACAAGACATTGGCACCAATATCAAACAAGACTCCACACTTTCGTTAGTGTACAATGTTCATTAATAGAGACTCATTAGATATTCAGATAGTCACAACGAGATGCAAAAACTTCACATATTGTCTATGCAACTTTATTTGGCCTCATCGTAGCTGCACATTTATTTTCGTTCGATTAAGAGCACTATTCAAGTCATCGGTATTGATCATGAACGACACTCAAATTTGCTCAAAAGCAGCCACATTCAAACACAACAAGAGGTGGCAATATTTCTTTAGAAAGGTCAAAAACCATTGGCATTCAAAATACAGAGCCACAAGCTCAAACATCCACAAGACAGTGTCAAAACACAATTCAAACACAAAAACCCAATATTTACAAAAATAATAATCACAAGAGGTAGGTATGGAAATACCTCACTCCACTACAAATAAAAAAAGCAATTTGTCCTCAAATGTAACAAAATACTAAAAAGTCAATAAAAATGACAGAGAGGGAGGTAAAGAAGGGTCATGTCTACACAGTCGCTCCATCTGTCGGGGTATCAGTGCCTGGTGTAGCATCAGCAACACTCAATCCACTAGGGCCTGCCATGGACGTCTCTGTCAGGAATGTCTGAATCACCGACTGTACAATCGTCTTCTCAAGGTTAGGCAGGTCTCCATAGATGATCTACTCTGGCACCTCTATCTGCTCCTCGTCGGTCTCTGTCTCCGACTCATTAACTACCACATCATCCATCAGCACATCTCCGGTGGTGGCCAGAGGGATCTCAGAAGAAGCTGGGGCATCCACATCAATTGATGCCTCCAATAGTGAAGTGAAGTTAGTGGACTTCAAGTAGTCCACATCCTTTCTCAAATCTGTGACCTCGGCTTTCGAAGCCATCACATCTGAAGTGGACCCCTGTTGACTCTCACAACTCTCTACTCTTGCAGTGAGAGTGTCAATAAATGCTTGGAGGAGCGTAAGTGCAGCTAGGATAACACTTCTAATCCTCCACCGTACAGCAGCCTCCAATCGAGTAGCCATCACATCCGCAGAATGGGCTAAGTGCCCCATCATCAGGATCATGGCCTGAGTGATCTCGGTGGGCTGAGAAGCAGCGGAAGAACTAGGAGTCTGGGAGGAAGTAGAAGTACCTGAAGGCCTGAAGGCCCGAAGGCCAGAATAGGCAAAGATGCCTCTGCAGGTATAGAATCAACGTCTACCTCTGGGGATGCATCCACTAGAGTTGCTATCCTCCTGTTTGCCTCTTCCCAAGTGTACTCGACCTCTATACACAGATGTTAGTGGAAGATGTAGGAATGACCTCAATATCCCTCTTCTCATCATGGGAAACTCCAGCAAGTCGGCACAACTTTGTAATCAAGATCGGGAATGGAAAGGATGTCTGATGTTGTTTGGCCCTCATGGTCATCTCCTGCTCAATAATCAATCCCAAGTTAAGACGTTTCTTTGCTATGATCGACCCTAGACATGCTGCCTTTGCATGGTGGAGAATAGACTCATTCTGTGAAGGCATAATGGAGCTGCTGATAATCCGAACCAGTCCGTGCAACTACATCCAAGTCCTTCTTCTCTATCTGGACGCCCGCCTCAATCCACCTCGGGGTGGTATCATAAATAAGAAGGGGAAGCTAGCCCTTTAGGTCATCCAGGGACATAGCTGTCGCTAGGACATCATATTCATGCTCGAACCCTATGGCTCTCTCAAAGACAGTGTTTATGTGATCGATGCTACACCCAACTTCTTTTCGTCGCACCATGACAGACTTCACCGATCTGAAGGCACTGGCATTTTTCTTTCCTTGAGGAACCAGATCACCGTAAGCAGAATAGAATCACGGACCCAGGTGGGGATATATGGGCCTCGAGACCTGGTGAAGATATTGAATCTATGCCACCTGAGTGTGTCCAATAATAGAGAGTACTTGCCCTCTAAGCCCTCTATGGATAGCATCTTCTCTTCCAAAATCGTCCTCAGTCCCTCAGTTTTTAATCTATTGAGTAGCAAGGGAGGAGGACCTTGTACTGATGGCACTGGGACCACAGTCGGTGCCTCAGCTGGCATTGTAGCAACTGTAGAAGGGGTGGCCTCTGGAACTCTTGACGATTTTGGGCGAGACCTAGCACGAATCTCTGCCCGTCGGGACTGTAAAGACTGATCATCATCTGGCTCATAAAATGCAGCTTGGGAGTCAAAGGACTCTCCCTCACTGCCGGAGTTGTGCTCTAGAACCTCAGATATGGGCTTTTTGCCCTTGCCTTTTCCTCCCTTTGGAGGTTCCTTCCTTACCTTTTTAGAAGGGGTAGTTGTCCCCTCATTGACGACATGCCCCGTGCTCTTTTGTGGGGCGGCATGTCTAAATTGGCCCTAGCCATCTCTGCAAAAACATTGTAGAAAGTTAGAAACATTTCAAGAAAAATCACAAGAATATAATGCAGACAAACTCGCTGAATCGATCGGCAAGTCGCCAAATCACTTTTGCGAGCCAGATCAGGCTCGCCGAAAGGATTGGCCTAAAAAATTTCCAGAAAAATGGCCTGTCAGCGATGGGAAAGGCCTTTTGGTGAATCGCCGATATCTTTCGGCGAGCACAAATTAACCCGCCAAAAATTACTGTGCATTTTAGGGGTTAGAGGCGCAGAAAGGGTGATCAAACAAGACTTTCGATGAGTCGCCGAGTGCACTCGGTGAATTCAGGCTTCTCGCCGAAAGTTACAGAACCAAAAGCATGAAAACCCATGAAATTAAATGCGATCAAGGGGGGTTCGGTGGCCAAAATCCCCGACTGGTTTGACGAGCTTGACCCAGCTAGCGAAACTGCCCAACGTGACTACTTTCTACCCCAAATTCCAAAATCAACCTCGTAGCCCCCGAAAACAAATCAAACCATACACTTATTCAATTATACTCAGACCCATGCCACCGGGGTACTCAGACTTTCCTGGTTTGGCCAAAATTGGTCATATGACGACTTAATCCCTTAAGAATGATGTCAAACGCTCCATCATTGGGCAAAGCACGTCATTTAGCACAAATATGGGTTATTCAGACTTCACCCGACTAGACCCAACAATAATTAAGAACAACCCAATAATTTCAATTAATTTTAAGGGAACAAAACTCGAGATATTACAATTAGCATTTTAGGCATGATAATCGAAAGTAAAAAATAGGCAGGCAAGCACACAAATACGGATTCAGAGAGGCCCAACACACTTCAAAATAATTTATAACAATGCAATTGAGTTTAATCGCTAATTACAAATTTTGGGGTTCGTAAAACCAACCTTAGATGTCGTATATACAATTTAAAATGCTAGGCGGCAAAGATTTCCAACTCTAAACACAAGATCGACGACTAGGAAGCGGTAACATGCAAAAATATGGTAAATATAGTGTGAGTGTGCTTTTGTGAAGTTAAAAAGTGAGGGAATGCGAAAGAGTTTGAAATTTTAAACCTTTGGCCTTTTAAAAATCGTCCAGTTCTCGCCCTTTCAGCGACATCATTTTTCTTCATCGAACCACTTAGTGACACGCCGAGTGTGTACTTACCTCTCCGAGTTTTACAGGACCTCCAGTTAACATAGGGTTCCAAACAGTGGACTAAGTCAGGATCGCTGACTTGTTCAGCGATCCGTCAACTAGTCCCTTGGCCCGCCGAGTTTTACAGACTCCAATTTCAAAAAAAAATTGAGTCCACTGGCGGTCCAAGTCGGGCTCGCCAACTTCTTCAGCGAGTCACTGACTTCTTCGGAGAGTCGCCGACTGGACATTTTGCTCGTCAACCTGCACTTTTCAAACACATTCTACACTTCAACCTGCACAATCAACACACGATTATTCCAAAAACAAAAAGAAAGCAATAAAACTTAGGTTGCCTCCCAAGAAGCGCCTTAGTTAACTTCGTGGCTCAACGCAAGTCCCAACTCAAACTTCACTCCCGAGGTGGAGATGAGACAACATATGACCCATTTCGGTCTCTAGTAACTAAATAGATATGGAATGAGAAGCAGTCATCTCATTCAGCAGTGAGACATTCTCTTTTATCTCTTTCAACACTCTGTCATGTTCTTCAATTTTGTGGAGAATGAGTAAGAGTATCTCTTCTACTTGTCCACCCTTGTACTCCTTGGATTTTCTATGCTCATGAGGGGGAATGAACCTATCTTTATTTTGGTACAGTATTTCCAATTGCATGATCTTTCTAGCCAAGAGATCCAGCTGAGTCAACAGTGTGGCCAAGACCTAGTCCTTCTCTATCTCATTGTTGGTCTTGGCTATGTGATGAAGGAGTTGGGCTGCTATTGCATAGGGTAGTCGTGTGAGACCACCTGGAGAAATTTGGTCAGCCACTCCTATGTTCTTAGGACCAAGACCTCTATAGAAGTAGTCTATTATCATCTTATCTGGGATTCCATGAGTTGGGTATTGCAGCAATAGTGGCTTAAATATCAGCCACAACTCATGTATTGACTCACCCTCCAACTGCCTGAAACTTAGGATGTTATCCCTAAGAATCATCATTTTCGAAGAAAGGGTAGCTTACTTGGTTGTCGTGGCTACAAGACATGCTCCTTTTTTCTGTTCTAAATAAGCAACATGCAAACAGTCACTCCCCGAGCTACCCTCGAGACGCGGACACGAGACCTAGGACTCACTACTGATGTTGCTGAACTAGAGATCGGGAACCGATCTAAGCGTGATATGGATGCTGAGAACCTGAACCTACATTACGAGAAGATGTAGCACAGAGTATGCGTCAGTACTTGAAAGGTACTGAGCATGCAGGATAGAATAAAACTGAAATAAACACATAACTGAACAAGCAATAAAAGCAAGAGCATAATTTGAACATGATATAAATATTAAATACTGAGCTAACTGAATGCAATGACCAAATTTATAACATGTTTAGACTAAATACTGACTGTACTGAAATATGGTCAATACGATGGAGTCTGACTGGACTGTAGAAGCTATTAATAACCGATAATAAAACCACATGAGCTAAATGTGGAGTCCGATGTATACGCCCTATCAAGAGGACCCAATACACCCTGCCAAAGGTGTAGAGGCATATTGGCGTGATCACTAAAATGATGCCCATAGAGGGGACTTACAACCTATGTGGCTCGTAGTTCTGGGACTATATGGGTTAGTGACCCTAGTCCAACTCGGTATTATGCCACTCCAAATAGATTAAATGATTAACACATTATGACTGAATTTATGTAATATACTAGATAGCTCAAAACTAACATGCAAACTAAGAATGCGCAATATTATACTGATAATGACACATTCAAGACTAAGGCATGTATATATCTGAAATACTGAAATATCTGACCTAGCATATGTAATTCAAGAACTAAAGAACTACCAAGCTAGGGTTCTGAAATTCATGCAAGAAATGAAGTAATAACATGATAATCCGATTTGGAACGTATAAATAACTAATTCATGATAATTTGCTGAAGTTCTAGAAACCTTAGGTCTAGTTAATAATAGGAAATCAAGAATCTGACTGAATTCTAGGGACCTAATGAGCGAAAGGAACCCACTAGTGAAATCCCACATACTTGGTGACGAATTCCACGGAGAAATCTTTTGATTTCAAGGATGGAACTGATGGAACCTTGATGTGTTATTGAACTAGGGTTTCTCAACCCTTTCTCCTCTTTAGCTTTTAATTTTCTAAGTTTTGATGAAAGATCTGACTTAGGTAAGTTCTAGTTATGTTTCTAGGCTAAAACTAATCAAAACCATGTAGTTTAGGGTTAAAACGACGTAGTTTAGAGGTCCAAAAAAATAGGAAAAGACTAAAAGACCCTTGACTTAAAGCTACAGACGGGCTGACCACGGCCCCTTTCACAGACCATGAAGGGACTACGGACCGTGAAGCCCCTCGTGGTCTTCACTTGGTCTTGTGGTTCTGAAGGCTTGGTCCACAAGATACTACCACGTCCCGTGTAGAGGACAACAGACCGTGAAGGTCCCATGGTCCTCACTTGGGCTGAGGTCTGGAGGCTCAGGTCTAGGAGGCCTACTGGTTAAGTTTCACGGATGTCCCCACGACCCGTGTGAAAGACCATGGACCGTGAAGGTCCCCGTGGTCTTCACTTAGGCATGGGGGTTTAAGGGGTTGGCTAGGGAGGCTACAGGTTCTGTACGACGAACACCACCACGGCCCGTTGTCAAGACCACGGTCCGTGAAGGCGTCCGTGGTCTGACATCTGGTCCTGGTGGAGTTTAACTCCAGACCACAGGCAGGTCTATGGACCGTGGACCTTATCACGGTCTATGAACCCTGCCGTGGTTCACTGCTTTAGGTAACTTTCTGCAAAAAAAATCTACGTCTGGTTTTTGAGGTGTTACAATAACTCCCCCTTGGGATCATTCGTCCTCGAATGAAGACTAAACTAATTGTAATGGAGGGGATGAGCTGCAACCCTACCTCTAAACACTGGAAGCTGATTTCTGACTGAACTAAGTTCCAAAACCATGCAAATACACTAAAAATGCAAGTACAAACTGAAGGAACATGATACTAAGACTGATTTCACGCATAAATGACTGAAAAACTGTAGAGGAACTATTACTTCAAGCTGGAGTGGAATCGGAAGGAAAGAGGTGAGGATACTTGGATTTCATGGCTGCTTCTGCTTCCCAAGTAGCTTATTCTACGGACTGACTCCTCCACAAAACCTTTACTGAAGCGACTTCTTTGTTTCTCAATCTTCTAACCTGACGATCAAGAATCTCAACTGGTACATCCTTATAAGAAAGACTATCTTTCACAGCCACACTCTCTAATGGCACTACGGATATTGGATAACCCACACACTTCTTCAGTAGTGAGATGTGAAAGACTGGATGAACTGCTGCTAATTCTGCTGGCAACTCTAACTCATAAGCCATTTTACCAATCCTTTTCAAAATTTTGTAAGGGCCTACATATCTGGGACTAAGCTTCCTTTTCTTGCCAAATCTCATTACCCCTTTCATAGGTGACACTTTCAAGAAAACCCAATCATGAACTTGGAACTCTAGTTCCCTTCTTCTTACATCTGTATAAGACTTCTGGCGACTCTGGGCTGTCTTAAGTCTATCCCTAATGAGTTGCACTTTCTTCATAGCATAAAGGAATGAATCTGGCCCTATCAAGGCTTCTTCACCTACTTCAAACCAACCAACAGAAGATCTGTATCTACGCCCATACAATGCCTCATAAAGGGCCATCTGAATACTGGAATGGTAGCTATTATTGTAGGCGAATTCTATAAGAGGAAGGTGATCATCCCAACTACCCTTGAAGTCGATCACACAAGCTCTCAACATGTCCTCTAAGGTTTGAATGGTATGCTCTGCCTAACCATCCGTCTGCGGGAGGAATGTTATGCTAAGGTTAACCTGAGTACGAAGACCCTTCTAAAACGACTTCCAAAAATTAGTGGTAAGCTGAGGACCACTATCTGAGATGATAGACAAAGGAACCCCATGCAATCTGACTATCTCATTAATGTAAAGCTTGGCGTAGTGCTCTGCCGAATCTGTAGTCTTGACCGCCAAAAAAGGAGAAGACTTAATAACTCTGTCAACTATCACCCAAATAGAGTCATGTTGTCTGCGAGTACGAGGTAAACATGTGATGAAGTCCATGTTGATCACTTCCCACTTCCAACTAGGAATGTCAATCTCTTGAGTCATACCTCCTGGTTTCTGATGTTCTACCTTAACTTGCTGGAAATTAGGGCACTTAGCCACAAAATCCGCTATATCTCTTTTCATACCATTCCACCAATAGACTTTCCGCAAATCACGGTACATCTTGTGGCACCTGGATGAATAGAGTATCTGGAGTTATGGGCTTCTGCAAGAATCTACTGCCTCAACTTGCCCACATTAGGAACACATAGTCGGCCCTGATAGCGAAGCACACCATTTCCCCCTTGGGAGAAAACCTGAACTCTCTACTTACGGACTACACCCTTGAGTTCAAGCAATATCAAATCACTGTCTTGCTTTTCCTTAACCTCCACTACCAATGAAGATTCTGATCCATTTTGAACGGTCACACCACCCTTTGATATGCTCATAAGACGAACTCGTAAACAAGCAAGCCTATGAACATCCTTTGCTAGCTCTTTTCTTTCTTCCTCAACATGTGCTACACTACCCATAGATAATCTACTAAGGGCATCTACTACTACATTTGCCTTACCAGGATGGTAATGCACACTCATGTCATAATCCTTGAGGAACTCAAGCCATCTTCTCTGGCGAAGATTCAACTCCATCTGGGTGAACACATACTGGAGGCTTTTATGATCTGTGAACACATCTACATGAACACCATATAAGTAATGTCTCCAAATCTTGAGTGCAAACACCACTGCTGCAAGCTCGAGGTCATGAGTTGGATAGTTCTTCTCATGCACCTTAAGCTGTCTAGAAGCATAGGCTATAACATTACCTCGCTGCATTAACACACAACCTAGGCCGACCCTGGATGCATCACAATAAATCACATATCCATATGAACCCTCTGGTAGAGTCAAAACAGGAGTTGTAGTCAACCTAGTTTTCAATTATGCGAAGGTTTTCTCACAATCATCTAACCACTGAAATTTGACCATCTTCTGAGTCAACCTAGTCAATGGTGAGGCTATGGATGAAAATCCTTCCACGAACCTTGTGTAATAACCCGCTAGACCAAAGAAACTTCTGATATCTATGGGAGAGGTAGGTCTGGGCCATTGTTTCACTGCCTCTATTTTCTAGGAATCCACTTGGATCCCTTCGCTGGATACTATATGCCCAAGGAAAGCAACTGATTGTAACCAAAACTCGCACTTGTTAAATTTTGCGAATAACTGTGATCTTTGAGAGTTTGCAAAACAACTCTGAAATGACTCGCATGTTCTACCTCATTCCTAGAGTAAATGAGGATATCATCAATAAAGACAATAACGAACAAGTCCAAATACTGCTTGAACACTCTGTTCATCAAATCCATGAAAGCTGAAGGAGCATTGGTTAGTCCAAATGACATAACTACAAGTTCATAATGACCATACCAAGTTCTGAAGGCTGTCATCGGAATGTCACTATCTCTGACCTTAAGCTGATGATAACCTGATCTGAGGTCTATCTTTAAGAAATGACTAGCACCCTGAAGTTGGTCAAACAAGTCATCAATCCTGGGGATGGGATATTTATTCTTGATTGTGACCTTGTTTAATTGCCTATAGTCAATGCACATCCTAAGTGAACCATCTTTCTTCTTCACAAACAACACTGGTGCACCCCATGGTGAAATACTAGGTCTAATGATGCCCTTGTCTAGAAGGTCTTTCAACTGCTCTTTCAATTCCTTAAGCTCATCTGGAGCCATTCAGTAAGGAGGGATAGATATAGGTTGGGTATCTGGAAGGAGATCAATCCCAAAGTCAATTTCCCTTTCAAGAGAAATTCTGGGAAGATCTTCTGGAAACACTTCTGTAAACTCATTAACCACTGGAACTGACTCAAGAGTTGGGGTTTCAAAGCATGAATCCTTAACCCAAACTAGATGATAGAGAAAACCTTTAGAGATCATTTTTCTGGCCTTAAGGTAAGAAATGAATCGACCCATATGCGCTAAATTACTACCCTTCCATTCTAAGATTGGTTCGTCTGGAAACTGAAAATGAACAATCCTAGTTCTACAATCGACTGAGGCATAAAAGGAATGTAACCAATCCATGCCTAGAATAACATCAAAGTCTACCATTTCTAACTCTACAAGAACTGCTGAGGTGACTTTCTGAGAGACTATGACAGGGCAATTTTTTTATACCCGTCTAGCTATAACTGGGTCACCGACTGGAGTAGAGACTGACAAAGGTTCTGAGAGATTTTCAAGACTAACATCAAACTTAACTGCTATAAAAAGAGTTACAAAGGAAAGAGTAGCACCTGGATCTAACAAAGCATAAACATTGAGATCAAAGACTCGTAATGTACCCGTGACTACATCAAGAGAATCTTCCTAATCCTGGCGAGCTTGAAGAGCATAGAGCCTGTTTTGGCGCTATCCGCCATCTGTACTAGAAGAGTTACCCTGCTGAGTCGGGCGACCTGCTGATGCTACTGAAGTTGTTCACTGAGCTCTACCATTATTACCTATTTGACCCCGTTTAGAAGGACAATCCCTCAACCTGTGACCAGACTGACCACACCCAAAGCATCCTTCATTCCATGCAAGGCACTCGCCTGGATGGTTCTTACCATACTTAGGGCAAGTTGGGTAGGTTTTGGTATCTGAAACACTTCCCTAAGACTTAGATCCTGATGCCCTACTTTTCTGATCTTGTCTGAACTTAGAGGATGGCACACTAGCTGATAAAGGTGCTGAATTTGAAAAATTTTGTTGACCCTGCGAGTGATTTCCACCACCCGATTTTTGCTGAGAATAGTCAAAGTTTCCGATCCTAGCATTCTTGTTCTCCTTGGCCTATTCCCTAAGCTTATCACCCTCAACCTGTTGAGTATGAGTCATAAGCCTAGAGAGGCTCATATCTCCTAGCAGCATAGCATTCTTACATTCTGTCTTCACCAAGTCTGACACTCCATATAGAAACTTATTCATCTGAGCCCTGGAATCAGCAGGCATGTGAGGAGCATACCTAGAGAGTTGGGTAAACTTGAGCCCATACTCTTGGACTTTCATGCTACCTTTCCTTAAGTTCATAAATTCCTGAGCTTTTGCCTCTCTTAGCTCTCTATGAAAAAACTTGTCCAGAACGGTCTCACTAAAGCAATCCCAAGAGATATGAGCTACATCCATACCATTGTTCTCCTTCCACTGAGTATACTAGTTATGAGCTACATCCTTAAGTTGGTAAGATGCTAACTCAACCTGATCATTCCCAGTTACCTGCATCACTTCAAAGATCTTCTTGACCTCATCGATAAAGTTTTGAGGATCTTCTCCAACCTGCAATCCTAAGAACACTGGCGAATTCATCCTAACAAAGTCTCGCACTCTGGTTGCAACTGACCCAACATTAGCATTTATCGGAACTAGAGCCCGCTGATTATTCCGGTTGGCCACACTCTGAGCCAACATCTGAATGGCGTTCCAGAATTCTGCATTCAAAACTTTTTGATCGGGGACTGGAGGAGCTGCGTTTGCGTTCCTGGCGTTAGCTCTACGAGGAGGCATGATCACTGAAACGTAGAACGTCGAGTTAGAATGGAATTAGATCATACCTTACGCAAGATAAGAGTAACAAGAAAATGAAAAATTTCCTAATACACTTTGTAGCCTCCCTCTCATTAGATGTGGTGCCCTTCACACCCATGAAAAGGACTCTACTTAGTGTGGCTTTTAAGACATCCTAAGACACTTAAATCTAGTGCTCTGATACCAAGTCTGTCACGGCTCGAGCTACCATCGGGACGCGGACACGGGATGTAGGATCACAAGTGACCCCAAGCTAACCCTGTTGGCATAAACATGAAAATACTAAAGATAAACTGAGAAATAAAACTATTGCAGAAGCTAATAATAAATAAATCTGAAATGATGGGGAATACCCATATACTAAAACTGAATATCAAATCTGAGAGTTTAATACAAAAGAAACATCAAACTCAAATACTAAGTTGAATCTGATTATGTCTGAATATAGCCTCTAACTGACTAGAACTGCTAGGACATGGCCTAGCTAAGTCTAGCAAAACTGAAACTAAAATATGAAAACTGAAAGATAACATGAATATTGTCCTCGAAGAATGAGGACTCACCATTGATGTTGTTGAACTGGAGATAGGAAACCGATCTAAGCGTGCTCTTGATGATGAGAACCTAAACCTACATCACGAGAAGATGTAGCGCAGAGTATGCGTCAGTACTCTCGAGGGTACTGAGCATGCAGGATAGAGTAAAGCAGAAATAAACACATAACTGAACAAGCAATAAAGAAAGAGCATAATATGAACATGATATAGATGTTGAATACTGAGCTAACTGAATTCAATGACCAAATTTATAACATGCTGAGACTGAATACTGACTAGACTGAAATATGGTCAATGCAATGGTAACTGTACTATGGGAGCTACTAATAACCGATAATAAAACCACATGAGCTAAATATGGAGTATGATGTATAAGCCCCATCGAGAGAACCCAATACACCCGGCCAAAGGTGTAGAGGCATGCTAGCGTGATCACTAAACTGATGCACACAGAGGGGATTTACAACCTACGTGGCTCGTAGTTCTGGGACTATATGGGTGACTGACCCTAGTCCAACTCGGTATTATGTTACTTCCAATAGATTAAATTATTAACACATTATGACTAAATTTTTTGTAATATACTAGATAGCTCAAAACTGACATGCAAACTGAGAATGCGCAATAATATACTGATAATGACACATTCAAGACTGAGGCATGTATATCTAAATTACTGAAATATCTGACCTAGCATATGTAATTCAAGAACTAAAGAACTACCAAGCTAGGGTTCTGAAATTCATGCAAGAAATGAAGTAATAACATGATAATTTGATTTGGAACATATAAATAACTAATTCATGATAATTTGTTGAAGTTCTAGAAACCCTAGGTCTAGTTAATAATAGGAAATCAAGAATCTGACTGAATTCTAGGGACCTAATGGGCGAAAGGAACCCACTAGTGAAATCCCACATACCTGGTGATGAATTTCACGGAGAGATCTTTCGATTTCGAGGATGGAACTAATGGAATCTTGTTGTGTTCTTGAACTAGGGTTGCTCGACCACTTCTCCTCTTTTGCTTCTAATTTTCTAAGTTTTGATGAAAGATCTAACTTAGGTAAGTTCTAGTTATGTTTCTAGGCTAAAACTAATCAAAACCACGTAGTTTAGGGTTAAAACGACATAGTTTAGAGGTCCAACAAAATAGGAAAAGACTAAAAGACCCCTGATTTAAAGTTGCAGACAGGCTGACCACGACCCCTTTCACGGACCGTGAATGGGACTACGGACCATGAAGGCCCTCGTGGTCTTCACTTGGTCCTGTGGTTCTGAAGTCTTGGTCCATGAGCCACTACCACGGTCTGTGTGGAGGACCACAAACCGTGAAGGTCCCAGTGGTCCTCACTTGGTCTTAGGTCTAGAGACTCAGGTCTAGAAGGCCTACTGGTTAGGCTTCACGGATTACCCCACCACCTGTGTGAAGGACCACGAACCGTGAAGATCCCCGTGGTCTTCACTTAGGCATAGGGTCTAAGGGGCTGGCAAGGGAGGCTACTGGTTCTGTACAACGGATACCACCACGGCCCGTTGTCAAGACCACGGTCCGTGAAGGCGTCTGTGGCCTGACATCTGGGACTGGTGGGGTTTAACTCCAGACCACGGGCAGGTCTACGAACCGTGGACCCTATTACGGTTCGTGAACCCTATTGTGGTTCACTGCTTCAGGTAACTTTCTGCAAAAACATTTCTCGGTCTGGTTTTCGAGGTGTTACACAAACAAAAACTAAAAGTAAATAGATTCAACTATGACTAACAAGAACAAAATTCAACTTCACCAAACGAATCTTAAACAACAATACTCCCCAGCAGTGGCGCCATTTTGATTAATAATATTTCAAAGACACTTCATCCAATTCTAAGTGTCAACAATCGTTAATCAGTATATAACCCAACTAAATGAGTTGGGGTCGAATCCCATAGGGAGCGGTACGTGTTTAAGATTCAATAGGGAAATACGAACATGTTCAAATTAGTCATAGGAATAAAAATGTACTAATAAAAACATCATTGAAATCAGGGGGTAACACGAATGTCAAATGGGGGGTTTTGGTTTGAAATTATCAACTACAAACAACAATAAACAATACGAAATAAAAATAATGAGACGGGTTCTTGGGATGTGATTCGATTATAGGCTAATATAGAGAAATGGGTAATTGCAACTATTGGAAAATAGCTAAATATTAGTGAGTAAGCTAGACTATAGAGGAGGTAAACTTTCTCTCGAACAGTTTACCCTAAATCAAGTCGATTTCTCTCGAACATCAACAAGCATGCAAAATAAGAACAACCTACACTTTAGTCCATTCACTCTCTCGAGCTGAATGTGTGGAAAAGGGTTCAGGATTAACTTTCTCGAGCTAAACCCATGACAACCCAATACCCACAAACCATCAATCAATAATCTTAGTTTTAAAACCTCTCTCTCGAGCAAGCCAAAAACATAAAGGTAGAACTGCATTTGCAACTACAATTCTTAAATTAAACCACAATTAGTGATTGAACTTACTTCTAAATAGCATTTAAACTAACAATTAGCAATGCCCATAAACTAAATCAGCCCATAATCATACCCCACAAATTGGGATTTTATGTAGACATTATAAAAAGATAAAAATCGTTACCAAATTAAGTTTCCATCAATTGGGTAAGATTGATTTCGTCTTTACAATGGTCCAAGTTGAAGAATCTCAAAGACCTACTTCCAATTTCTCAAAAGTGAAAAACTTGAATTCTTCAAAGCCAAGGAAAACTGAGAAAACTTGTCTCACAGTTCCAAACTTGATAAAAAATTGTTCTAAAGAGTAATTGATCCTAAAATAAATGTTCAAAAATGTATTTATAGTCGCCAAAAATGTGCTGCAAAAAGTCACTCGGTGAAGTAAGTCGGGCTCATCGAACCACTCGGCGATCCTCCCTTTGGTCATTTCCATCGCCTCTCTGCCTTGGCCTTCGGCACCCTCAAGGTCTGTAACTTTAGGTGATCCAAAACTGCATCGCGAAACCACTCGACGATCCACCAATTGATCCTTTGTCTCGCCGACTTGGTTCTTTCCTTCAGGGTTTGGCACACTGGAACTTTAGGCGATCAAGTAGCCATTCGGCGCCAAGTGGACTTGGCGATCACTAGGCTTGCTTTTCTTCATTCTTTCAGCTTTCTTCGTTCCTTTTTGCAAATCAATGTCCTTTCTTTGTTCCTCAATCCATATACCTATCAAGGGATTTACATCAGTTATTGGCACAAAATAAGCATTTGAGGACACTAAAGCTATATAAATAAAGCTCTAAATGAGTCCAAATCTCAGACTCATCATACTTGAAAACATTACTCAAGGCTTTAGGAACTCATTGGGAAAAATCATTTCAAAAAAAGTCTTAAAAGTAATTTAAAATCTCTAATTTAGTTAAGAACTTGATTTCCTGAAAAACCTCATCATTCACCAATCAAAATCTCATATTTTGATGTTAAAACCCATAAATAATCAAAGGGAAATGAAGATTTAGGATTATAGAAGCTTACCCAAATGATTTTGTACAAGTAAACCTTTCAAAAATTGTCACAAGGGTTTGCCCAAGCTCAAAAATGTAAAATGGGGCTCAAACCCCGAAAATCACATGTCAAAACCCCCTCTAATGTTGCTTAAGCGATCATAGGTTCGCTTAAGTGAACCCTTCAAAAAGTCTGGCTCGTGCAAAATTGTAGCCCTCTTTGATTTTGCGAAACTCACTTAAGTGAAGAGGCTCTCTCTTTTGTGCAGGTTGAAAAAATGACTGGCCTTCACAAAAGCAAGGTCTGCAGACACCAGTACACACAACCAACTCTCAAAACATCGAAAGGACCCTCGAGATTTGTTCGGAATTCCATGCACACAAACCACATATTCAAATCAATTATACTCAATATCAGAACCCAATGGAACCGTCAAAATATGAATCTGATGTCTCCTTGACAGGATATCTGTGAAAACCACAAGAAACTAATTCAACGCCTAAAGAGGCTAAATTAAACTCAGGACCTCTCAAAAATCAACTAAGACTTTGTAACACCCCTAAAAATAAAGTAGGATAAAGTAGAGCCTCACATGGGTTTATGCATTAATAAATTGTTAAAATAATGAATAATAGCCTTTTAAGTCAGTTTTAGAGAGTTTGGAAGTCAAACGTCAAGGGACGACCAAGACATTCGGAAACTAGTCTTTTACGTGTTGGTGTGTTCTAGTATGTTGTTCATGTTTTTATGTGTTGTTTGGAGTCTAAAATCAGTGGAGGTGACCCTAGTGTCTTAATAAATGTTTTTAGGGTCAAAACGTTCGAAAATGAAGGAGGACCCCAACCTTGGCCAAGCAAGCTGCCAAGGCAGCTTGAAGTTGTGCTTGGAGGGAGCATGTCCGCGTCGCGGACTAGCTCCACCAAGGGCCAAAAGTTTGGTCCACGTAGCGGACTCTACTATCTCGGATTTTAATTTATGAAACTTGTGGGAACACCTCCGCGTCGCGAACTTGTTTCCCGATGAAATCTGCGAAAATAAAACTCAAGTTTGACTTGTTTAAAAGGTCCAACTAAGTGAGGGGTAGTTTGGGTACTTTGGGGAATTATTATAAAAGGTTATTCTACCTATT
>JAJOOR010004301.1:0-49573 GCA_036250505.1 Solanum acaule
TTTGAAGAACAATTCCTTTAAACATTCAACTTTTAGGTTTGAAGAGCTAAGATTTGAGAAAAATCAAGAAAAAATAATGAATTTGGTCACCATTTTTTGGATGATTGGGTTGGTGAGGGAGAAGAGGTATTTAGGGTTCTTCAAAAGTGAAGATTGTTCTTCAAATGGGTAATGGGTCGGATATTACCGTTGGAGGTGGCAAATTTAATTTTAAAAAAATGTTAAAAGATGACTAATGCGCCGTTCTAAGCTGTAACAACACGCGCACAAGGCTGGTGTTCGGAGGGTTGAAAATAATTCACATAAAAGATGTTAAGGGGGGTATATAAACATCCGTGTAGTTTAAGTACTAAAGTAAGTTTTCGTGCCAAGTTCAGGGGGGATTTTATGTATTTTCCCTTTTTTTAATTGACTCCCCCATCCTGTCGTCTTCTTCTTCAACTGGTTTCCCTTCCCGTCGGCGTTGACATGCAAATAATCGTCTCCTCACTCTTTCATCGGCATCGGCAACACCTCCTACCCATTGCCTTCATCTTCTTTCTATTAATAAATATTATCACAGTTACAAGAAACAACTAAATTTTGATCGAAAAAAATTTGATTCAGTTTACTTTCATCAGAATAAATGGAGCTTCACCAAAATATTAGAAATCTGAAAAAAGAGGAAAAAACAGAAAAATAATTGAAGAGGATGAGAGAAAGAGAGAGTTGGAGGGGTGGGTGGCATGGGAGGTAAGTACAAACATCCTGGGAAGAAGACGCTTTTTTTAATTATTAGTTTTTTTTTTTGATTTCTTTATTAATTAATGTCAATGATAATAAAGCAAAGAAGTGTACTTTTTCAGGGAAAAAAAAAGGAAAATATCATTTGTTGGTATCTATACGCGCTCATGGAAGGTGAAGAATACGTTTTTTGCCACATCAGTATTTTATGCTTAATAGATACACAATTTAAATACTTTAGGTGTTCAATAGGTACTAGCTCTAGTTGAGGTGTTTAAATGAATTATGCGGACAACTTTAAGGGGCCGCATATGACTTAAGCCAATTGCAAAACAACACTTAAAAGACATGATTACCTTGTTGATGGTTGAACTCCTCAACATATGAGGACAATGATGCAGAATTAATGCACCATTTGACAAAGTATTTAGAGAAAAATAAAGGCACTAAAAAATACTTAGAAATGGCCGTTTAATTTGAAGTACTCAGTGATGAATAAGTAGAATTAAGTATGGTGTGTTGATTTCTATTAAGGATGTCTAAACCTAGTTGTATTTAATTTTATCAAGAAAAAAGTGTACTTGGGTTTCCCTTTTTTTCTCTCTCTCTCTCTCCTGTTTATTTGAATAATAGAAATGCAACGTTGAATTAGTTGTATTAAATCTTACTTTTTATTTTTAGTTTAGTCGATTTTGATACGTTTACTTGCTAGTTTCTTCGTTAGCTTTACCTTCACGACTTCATCGATATAGTCAAACTCAGTGTGATAGCAAACAAGTGAGTTCAATTGAATTTGGACAGATTAGAAACTGCACAAATTAACAAATGAGTTATCATTCAACGAATTCATATTTTTAGAGGTCAAAAATAGGTTGGATACAAAAGTTTGAGTCTATTTAATTTGTACTTTATACAATATCTGCAAAAAAAAAAAAGATTAAAAAAAAGCTGACATTAGAATAACTGTAGTCAGATAACTAACTCTGATTAGTTGTCGGTAATCATTTGGATATAGTTAGAAATAGAATCAGATCTAAGCCAAAAAGCGCACAAAATTATTAACGTACATATAGAGAAGAATCTTAATGAAAGGTCAAGTTATAACTACTAATTTGTTTAATAATAAGCAACACCTAAACTAATTACTCTTATTTTTAGATGTGATAGATTTAATTAAAGGACAAGTTATGCACTTGTCGTATATCTTCTTATGAAGGTTGATTGCATCGAAAGGCCCCAAAATTTGAATATTTCTGCTCGTTCAAATCATTACAAGATAAGCGAATCATTATGAAGAAAAAAAATCTATGAGCATTAAAAGACTAATTCAAAGAATGTCCTTTTCAAATCCCTTATGTCCAATGTAATAGTACCTTGCCAATATATATTGATCTCAAACTTCAACTAAATATTGCTCTAAATAACAAATAAATGCTTGCCAAACCAAGAAACAAAAAGGAAATGAAAGAACAATTCAAGGGGGCATATAGCTATATATAGTCTAACACAAAACTATACATACATATATATCATTATTAGTATATGTTTTACAAGACTTAAAACATATATAGATAAGGGGCATCACCAATCTAAATCAGTCATCACTTTGTTTTTCTCTGATAAGCATAAACTTGACCAACAACTGCTTAATAACCCTTCCCTTTTCCTGCATTACATGAAATAAATAAAAAAATAAAAATAATTCTTAATAAATATGTATGGGTGTTTCTTAGTTTAAACTCTTCTCTTTTCCTTTTCTCACTAGGTGGGTGGATGGTTTGATGTTTCAATTAAGTAAAAAAAATATGCTAAAAAATAAGATTCTGTAAAGTGATTGTCTATCTTAACAACTTCCCTAGTAACATACTTTCTTTTTTAGTCTTTTCAGAAAAAAAGGTCACATTTCTAAAGTGATTGTCTATCATGCTTTCTTTCTTTTTTTAAACTTTGTGACACGTCAAATAGTGACATATGGATTGAGACGGAGGAAGTATTTTTCTTTCATGTAATCTGCCAAGTTTGCAAAGCTTCTAACAATGATAAGATGAAATTGTATAACAGAACTATCTTAGATCCGAAAGAAAAATTCAATTCTATGTTCTGTTTCTACTGTTTTGTATGCAAGCAGGATTTCCTACCTTCATCCAAGTAGTGACAAGAGAAAAAAATTGTAGAGTAAATTTCTTTTGAACAAAAAAACAAACAAAAAAGTTCAAGAAACTGTTATTCAATCCATTGGAAATTTCTCTCTAATCTTTAAACTAGGACAAACTTATGTCAGGAGCACTTCCGTGCCCGAGTATAAGATCTCTCCGCTCTTAATTAAAGATTTTGGATTCGAATATTGAAAAACTCATATAGAACATTTCCCTTTTAGAGTTCTATACATGGCAAAAATTTGAATTAGACTTGTTAAAGAATGTCAAAAGTCTCACATTGGTAGTTAATGAGATGGGTCTCCTTATAACGCTTGGACAATCCTTCTCCCTTGGAGCTAACTTTTGGGATGTGAGTTAGTCCTAAAACCTAATTTCACAAGTCCGATCAGAAAATCTCGAATAATGGATGCATAAAAGCAGAGAAAGGAGCACTCCCATGAATTCAAGACAAGTCTTTTAGCACATTCATAGGCTATATGTAGCACAACTAGTACTAAAAATCAGGGGCAAATCTAGGACTTTGGATGGTGTCTAGAATCAGTAACTTCTGTGTAGATCCAATATTTTGAGTATTAAATTTTTTAATCAAATATAGAAGAAATATATAGCGAAAACCTAGCAAAGAAGTATCCTTCTAGTGCAACAACAGAAATGGAACCTAAAGTTTTGTGCTTTTCTTGATGATGGTTCGACTCCAAACCAGGATGAAGCTTGGCTGAAACTAAGTGGAAGTCCGAACCGACTGATGTCCTCACAGACTTATAATATTTTATACTTTTATAATTATTGATCTGTAAAAATTCATTAATTTCAAATTGTGGATCCGCCTCAGAATTAATTCGATTCATTTGAAAAATAAAGAAATAAAGATATGTACTACCTGTTGTTGTTGTTTCTGCTACTAGTACTGCTGCCCCTGCTACTATTTCTGCCACTGCTTCCAGTACTATTGCTGCTACTTGAACCAGAAAATCTCTTCTTCCACCACTCTTTTTCCAAATTCTTTGAAGAAACATTTTCACATTCTTCAGGTTTAGGAGAAACTCTAGTTGTATTTGCTGATGGATTCTTCTTTTTCGTCTTCTTTGATCTCAAAGAAACAGGGGAAACCATTTTGATAAATACCCCTCCATTCTCAATACTTTTACTTCTCATCATCATCTTCGCTTTCTTAATTTGTTCATTCTTCTTAATATTCACTCTGCTCTGCATCACAGCTTGATTTTTCTCCCTGTTACTATTAATTAAGCATTCTTCTTGAGATTCAAAGGATTTTGTCTGCTCGACAAGATCCTTTAAAGAAAGCTCAAAACAAGATTCAGGCATGTTCTTGACCATTTCCATAAGTTCCCATTGCCCTCTAGCTATAGCTTGAGTTCTAGAATTCGGCGAAAGTGATCGATAATTTATGGGATGTATTGGACTTCTTGTTGGACTATTTTGCCATAAGGCTGGTGAAGAAGCACCAGATTCATCATCATCTTCAATATTTTGATCTTTAGATTGAATATTTCCATGTTTTTGTGATACATGGAAATCAAAATTGTGAGGTTCCCAATTAGTGTCATTTAAGGTTGTGACAGGATTATGAATATTGGGTATATGTTTTCTTTGATTAAACATGATTGATTAGTGTTGGAGGAAGGAAATGGAAATGTGTGTATGAAGAGAGTAAGTAATTAAGGTGTGAAGAATTTGTTCATCAATTATGTTTGGTCCATTTGTCACTTCCTTTTTAATGACAACAAAGTATTTATTGGTATGTGCCTGCATCTTTTTGTTTGTTAGTCCTCTTCCATCCACCCGGTCCTATTTATTTCTCACCATTTTAGATTTCACATCCTTTAAAATAACTAAAAAAGTTTACCATTATTCTTTTATTTAGTATTCTTAAAGTCAAGTTTTCAATTAATGAACATGAATTAATTTCTTTTAATTAATTAATTTGATTAATGAACATAAATTAATTACTTAGTTTTCTATATTGGTCACATGCATACTTTCAAAGCTAATAATTCTCAAGCGTAAAATAGGAAAAATAATTTCATTTATGCATTAATTTTATGAAATAACAATGAAATTATATAGGAAGGAAGAGAGTAACTTTTTAAAATTATTTGAAACAAAAGAAGGAAAAAGAGAGGAGAGAGAAAGGAATGTGGAAAATTACCTCAAAAGAAAAGTTGTCCAATTAAAGTATAGACCGAAAGAATAATCTACATATATGAACCACAAAATGCTCCAAAGATTTTTCCATCAATATTTATGAGAAAATGGCAAAGTGGTCCATTATATATGAAAAATATGCTTAAATTGGTCTCTTAAATGTACTTGTTATCTAAAATTTTCAAAAGTAAGCATTTTTAGTCTTTGTAAATTTTTTAACAAACTTTGGTTGTTAAATTATATGGAAAGTCTTGTTAAATCTCAGAAATGAGAACACCAATAACTGCAGCATACACACCCGGAAAAAAAAGTTAGTAGAAATTACACCTCCTAAAAATTGTACCACCCACTAGAAATAGATTAAAAAAGAGCCAAAATACTCACCTCAAATGTGAGTTCATATTAAAAAATAATAATCACAATTTCTGTTAAATCTATTAACCAGAGTTTGTTGAATGTATACTTGATATGGAGATAAAGATGTTCAATTTGTCAAACTTAAGTCATCATTTCTGCAACTTTTAGAAATGTATTTTTTCCAAAATGTGGCATATGAGAAACGATAATATGAGAAATGAATATACTAGGTATAAGGTAAAAATGATCCACATGGTGGACAAGATGCGGAAAGGAAGGTTGAGATTCGAACATGTGCAGATGATATGCACAAATATATGCCCCAATGAAGAGGTGTGAGAGGTTGACCGTGGTAAACCTGAGGAGAGAGAGAAAGGGGTACGCCTAAAAAGTCTTGAAGAAAGGTGATTAGGCAAAACACATAATGCAATTTTAAATAATCAAAGACATGACACTTGATAATAAGTTGTGGTGGTCGAGAACCAGGGTGAAAGGCTAATAAGTTATTTAGTGTTTTTCCTTTCATCCAGAATATAATTTTTATCTCTAGACCAACCTGTTGAAATTAGTTTCATACCTAGTATTAGTAAATCTATCAGATACAATTTTTTTGTCTTTCAAAATAGAAATAAGCTCTCTATACACGCTTCTCTAGACCCATATGTTGAAATTATAACTATTATTGTGTTTGGACTAAAATCACCCTAAGATGTACTTAAAAAGGACCATTTTTGTCATTTTCTCCACTCTCTCATAGCAAAAAAAAATGTCACATATATTCTAGAAACTTGACACTTTGTTAGTGGTGTAAATTGTGCTGGAGTAAATTTATTTGAATTTGAACATCAAGGTAGTTGTGGGTAGGACCTCCTTTTGTCCTGAATTTCCTCATTTTTGTCCTTAATGTGTGGAAATAATTGGTCTCCTTTTTCCTATGGCAATGAAAGAATCACTTGTCCTTTCTCATATACTTCAAACGCACACGTATCTTTGAATAAACTAATACACCTCTTCATTGCTTAATGGACTAAGCTAGCTCTAAAAATCTACTAATTTTTATAATTGATTTTATAATAAGATATTATAAAGTGATTAGTACTATATATGTTACACTTTTAGTCTTTTTAAAAAATATTTAATCTTTTCATTAATAATATATTTTAATAGTTAAAATGTCATGATGAGATATTTATTACCGTAAAGAGTCTTTTGTCTTCTTAAAATTCTGTTTCAATCAACTATATATCTTTATAAAAAATCACATGGAGAGAGAATACGCTATATTTCATAAAAGTCCATACAACAAAAATGAATAAACATAGTTTATAGGTACTGTGTTCGTTATGAAAAATGTTTTCCATATACGGTTTTAGGATAATTTTTAAAAAACAATGAATTTATAAGAGAACAAACGTAACTTATTTAATTTATTTTGGTATGGGAGCATAATATATTATCCTAAAAGTATTTTTAAATATCAACAAAAAACCGATACCTAACACACCTTACGTGTAAAAATACATTAGTGTGTCTCAAATACTATATGCTTTTTTTTACGAGCTATAATTGATTGCTTGCAAATATTTCTTTTCTTATTCAAATGATTTGAATTTTTTTGCGGCTTTGCTACGTCAATAAGTATGTGGCAGACATCATAAGGAGATCAAATAAGGTTTGGCACCCAAGTATTTTTAAATGGGAAAATTGTATATAATAGCAAACTATTAATTCAAATTAAATGCTATAAATATAGTTTGATTTAATTGTACCCCATAGCAAACTGTTGCTATTTCGCCTCTCTCCTACTGAATCTCGCTCGCCACTCTCGTTCTCTCCCTCGCCTCTCTCACTTTTTATACAAACGCAAATGTATAAAATGTGTTTGTGTTTGTATAAAGTGAGAGAAAATTGTATATATACATATATTTTTGTTCCCCTCTCTCCCCTCTCCCAGATCTCGCTCGCTCACTCGCCCCTCTCACTTTATACAAAAACGCAAATGTATAAAATGTGTTTGGGTTTGTATAAAGCGAGAGAAAATTGTATATATACATATATTTTCGTTCCCCTCTCTCCTCTCTCCCAGATCTCACTCGCCACTCTCTCAGATCTCGCTCGCTCACTCGCCTCTCTCACTTTACACAAACACACATGTATACATTGTGTTTGAGTTTGTATAAAACTAGAGAAAATTGTATATACAAATACAAATGCATATATTTTCGTCATCTACACTTATGATTATACAAATACGATCTTCCCCAGTCCAGTTTTCTTTTGTCTTTCTCACTTTATACAAACACATATTATGCAATTGATATTTTGTATATGTATACCAAAGAAGATTATACAACTGCTTTCTTTTGTATATGTATAACGAAATTATACAACTGCTTTCTTTTGTATATGTATAGCGAAATATACATATTTATGTTTGTTATGGAGCGCAATTATGCAAATTATAGCTATAGCATACAAATATGATTTTTGTGTTTGCTATATGTGAAAGTTGCTCTTTTTAAATAGGTGAGAATTATATAATGTTAATTCTTTTATTTTAATTTCAATTATTTTCTTTCAATTTATTTAATTTAATTAAAATAACAATCGGTTCTCATATGATTGTGGACATGATATGAACATTTCATATATGCCAAACAAATTTTTTTTTTTTTTAAAATCATATAAAGATAGAAATCGATAACCTAATCTAAGGGTGTGCAAAAATTAAAACTAACTGATAAACCGAATTAAAAAAAGTATTATTAGTTTATTGTTATTGGGTTATTGGGTTAACGATTATTTAATGATTTTATAAAAACAAATTATTGAATTATTTGATTTGATATTGATTTTTTAATATTGGGTTATTGGGTTAACCGATAACCCATTAAGAATATAATAATTTACTATTTTAATTTTAGTCATACATAAATATCAAACAAAAATATTAATATAAAGGCGGAATGACATGCGAGACCCCTGTACTTGGTACCATTTGTCAGTTGGATCCTTCTACTTAATATTTTGTCAATTGAACCCTTAAACTCATTAAAACACAATATTTTAAATCCTTTTTGGACTACTAAGTGGTGTGTGTAATACAATCGCGTACATGTGGATTACCACGCCATTTAAAAATGCCACCTAGGAAATTACATCTTAAAACTCTTAAATCTAAAATTATCTTAAACAATTCATTCATCCTTCGTTCAATCAAACCCCATACTCTCTCAACTCCTTTTTCCACCTTTCACCTCCCATAGATTCTTTTATTTTAAAGGTGTTTGAGTTTGATTTTCAGCGTATCTTTGTAAGTTTGTTGATTTATTCTCATATAATTTATTTTTCCCTCGTTTTTTGTCTCTGATTTTCATTTCTGTTGGCTTTTAGGGTTTAGGAATTTTACAGTAATTATGGTGTGATTATTTGGTCTCTGATTTTTGTAAACTTCAAATTCATTTGAAATAGATTCATTTTTTCCCAATTGTGTTCGGTATTGTTTTTTATAATGGTTCATTGGGTACATCAGATTATCACATGGTCTTTTACGAAGGAATATAGAGAAATTTTGGAATTCTTTTACCTTAAAAATCAAGCCTTTTTATCGTAGTGTATTAATTTGTTGTTTCTTTAGTCAAAATCATTAAGATCAAGCTATTCTTGTCACGCATGGTAAAAAAAATGATTTCAACCATTGGGACACTTCAAAACCAAATAGTCACGATGAAGTAGAAGAAATTTGAAGAAAAAATAAAATTAGATCTGCACAAATCTGTAGAATAAGAGTAACAATAGAAAAAAAAAATAGTGAAAAAGAAATTTGTAGAGAAAAAAATTGAATGAGAGGCAAGAGAAAGCTCAAATTTTGTTTAACAATGGTGTTGAAATAAATGGAGAAGAAGATGGGTGTTATAATGGCCAAAAGGGACCATTAATACTCTTTTAAAGACCTTCACGCTCCTAATTTGAGTGTATCACACGCACCTTAGTTGTTTATGCCACATAGAATGTCAAGTAAAAAAAAATGTTTAAAATATTGTGTTCTAGTGCGTTTAAGGGTTTAGTTGATAAAATGATAAGCAGGAGGGTGCAACTGACAAAAGAAACCAAGTACAAGGGTCCATCAGGTCATTCCGCCTAATATAATCACCCTATTAGACTACAACTATAAGAACCCTATACAATTAACACTACTTAGCTCTATTCTCTGCATTTATCCTTTAGATTTTAGTATTACTCTAGTCTTTAGGTTCACAACGTAAGAACTAAGAACGACGACGACTAGGGTTTGCAACGACGACAACAAGGGTTAGGCAATGACTAGGGTTGTGAATTGTGAGTATTTTCTATACTTTTACTACACGAAGCAGAAATTTTGCACTCAATGAGAAATTTGATTTCTCTCTTTTTTATTTCGCATCAAATTGTTGGACAAGTCATATATTTGTTTTGAAATCATTTTCTTATTGGTTAAATCGAAAACCAAATGTTAAAGACCAAAAACCGATAAATCGAAAACAGATAATAAATATCTTATTGATTTGATTATCGATTTAATATATTTAAAAATCAAAAACTGATAAACCAAATTGATAATATTTAAAATTGAACCGAACGATACACACCCCTGGAATCAAAGATTGCGCATTCTCAAAATTGTCACCGTATGAATAAACTACCTGGTGGGGGAGAAAGAAAAATTAAAATATTTACGAGATATCATATTTGGACATTATTATTTAATTTGTATCTATTTGTTTTAAAAAATTACACGTCTTAAGTTCAGATAAATTGACAGAACTAATTAAGTTATATGTGTCTGAACTTTAATCACGTTGTCAGAAGTTTGACTTTGTGAAATCTAACTTTAGACGACATATGCTTAGTTTGAAGTTGTTTCAAATTGGGTGTAAACTTATAAATTTTTATGCACTAGGAATGTGGCTTAAAATGGTAATCTAAAATCTCGAATATGTGTGTAACCAGAAAACATGTCTTTAGTTTGATGTTGAGAACCAATTTACATTTTAAAGATAAAGTTATAGGAAAAATATATATGAATTGTGAAAAGTGATGGAGTTGTGGGTGTTTCAAAAAGCAGGAGAGAATTTGGGTTTCAGTGGTAAGTATTCCTTCATTTTTAATCAAAAATCTCGGATTTGAGTCTCCTTGAATATGAAGTCGTCTTTGTTAGGGAGGGCTTTATCCCTTAATAATTAATGTGGGACTTCCCAGTACGAATTTGAATTAAGTCAGACTTCAATATGGATATCAAACAATTGAGGGTGAGATTTTTTTTTTTGGATAATTCATAGAAAAAAAGAAGATGAAATTGGGCTTTGCCATCTTGATAAGGAATTGGGTCAGCCTATATAGAAGTCTAGATTGCACACTTAATTGAGATTGAGCTAAACTATTCCTATCTGAACTTTATACTTGTGTACCTGATTTGTTTTACTTTTTTAGGGATTAATATAATTACAAACTAAATAGAGATAGATTGTAATTTCATATTAAAACTATGTGATTCCTAAAATTTATACTATCATCATTAACTAAGTGAACCCAAGCCCAACTTTGAAACCTACTAAAAAATTGGGCCAAGATCGATTTTTGTAAGGAGAATCGATGCCAAATTGACGTATTGTACATCAATCGGTTTGACTTTCGTTGATTTCAAAAAAAGCGATGGACAAAGTCGGTAAATTGTCTTGACCATGTTTGTTGATTTTTCAGAAATATTAAAAAATGGGTCTCATTCACCAAACTTGGAAGACTCGTTAAAAATGGAATAAATCTACCATGGAGCGTGAACAATCTCAAAATGCTAGATCTGTCACTGCATGGGATCGACGAACTGAAATAAGAGTTGCTCAAGGCACATGTTCTTAGTCTGAATATAAAGAAAGACTGATCTTTCCTAAGAACTTACATTGACGAGATTAGGAAGAAAAACTAAGTACTTGTTTTCAATGAGCTATGTACAACACAAGAATTATAATAGTCTAAATATTATGCTCTCTTCATTTACTTTTACTTGTTCAATTCGAATGTTGAACACTTTTTAAATAATTATAATAATTGACATTAGTGTTCTATGCAAATTTGCAATTGACATTCCATTTTAGATTTTAGAAATAATTTGACAAATAAGTAACTGATATTAAAAATAAAATATATAAAAATAAAAAAAATATTTTAAATAAAATAATAAAATATATAAAAGTAAAAAAATATTTTTAATATAATAGAGTAGTAAAATAAACTGAGGAGTACATAACATGAATGATAACCCATACGCCTCGTTATTCCAAATATTTTTCGACACATGTTTTCTGCTTTCAAATAAAAGAAAATTATTATTTAAAAAAGGATCCAGAAGTTACAGATTTCATGTTGGGTGGATATTTATTGGAATTTCCGGATCGGAATAAACAAGTAAATGATATATATTATACTGATCTTGATTTGTACTTGTTTAATTAATATTTTATAAAAAGAAATATCAAATAAAGTGAATATTTTACTATAATATTTATAATAATTAGTGTATAATTTCAATGCTAAAATAGCCGAGCAAAAGTGACATCATTCCTAATATATACTATATACGATGACATATTTAAACTAATAAAATTAAATAATATTTATGTATCTTTATTGTAAGACTATAAAGAAATTTAATTACTTTCTTAAACTCCTCTAATCAAAATCAGACAGACAAATTAAAATATGGAGAATTTATAATATTTAAATGCAACACAAACTTGTACAATGTATACATATACACTTAGCTTGAGGCTTAACCCCTAGCAATCATCTTCTCTCAAGCTTGAAGCTTCTTCTTCTTCAAGAGAATTATCTCAATAATATTAATGGAGATGTTGTTTTCAAAATCAAGAAGCTTAAATCATTTTCTACAATATTGGAGAACAAGAAAATGCTGGCACCAATACTACACCAAAAAGTCTGCAGTCATTTCCATACAGCAGAGATGTTTTGAGTCCATCAAAGCTGGAGAGCTGCAACTTGATAACTATGATGAAGATGATCAGGTAAGATCTCACGCACAATTTTATCTCTTAACTAAGTCCACCATGTAAGTGTCATGTTGGATCATGACTTCCACCTGGACTATCCTACTCTTCTTGTGGCATTTGCCATAGGCAAAATATTGCCGTTACCCAACAATTCCCCTTCCAACATATGTCTCATGCAACATGTAGTCATTCAGAATTGAATCTATGATCTTGACTCTGATACCACTTATTAGGATCAATCGCTTATCATTATGCCAAAAGCTATAACTGATAGCAAATGCAAGACTTTATTTATTTCTTAACTAAGTCTACCACACAAGCACGCCATGTTGGATAATGACTCCCACTCCGGCCGCACTGTTATGACCGAAATAATTAGGTGTCATGCAGAAGCTAACAAAGCAAACCTCGAAATACCATGTGTAAGAAGACAAACGAGAAATATACCAAAAGACACAAAGATTTAACGTTGTTCGGTCAACCGACCTACATCCAAAAAGGAGATGAGCAATCCACTGTATAAATATGAGAGTACAAAATATAGAGAGAAATAACCTCAACCAATTCACTCGAAATACAAAAAGGTTCACACAAGTGATAACATATCACTTATATCCCACAAATTCTCCCCCAAACAAGAACCCTCAAAGCCCAGCCCTTAGGACTACATTGTGAATGTTGATTAAGTTAGAAGGAATAAACCTCTATTTATAGAATCCTAAACCTTTTCCTACAAGAAAAGAACTAGCCACTTCTTAACCTTTTCCTAGGAGGAAAGTTTATGTATGATAAGAAACTCAGGACAATTAACCCAACACACACTAATCCTCTCGTGGGCGTTGCCAGAAAAGGATATTGATGTTATCCAACATCCTAATAACTATACACTCCAACTTGTCACCATTGTATCTCGTGGACACTCAACACTAATGTGACATAAATTTTGGAGTTGCGTGTCTAGATGAACAATTTTTAAGTTGAAGAATTTAACTAACACATTAAAAGTGAGTTAAAGTGTCTAAACATGCATACTCGAAATTGAAATATTTATTTGTTAATTTTAAAATCAAATCTAAATGTTTATTTATAAATCATGCCAAAAAATATATATTACGCATTTATATTTGGTTACTCTTAAAAGAGTTATAGTGATATGACAAATTCACCGCCAGATATTGAAATTATTTTTGATATGTTTTATTTACATATTTAACTTACGATTTACATGTTAAAATTTTTTATTTCTTTTAAATTTTTTATGTAATTATAAATGCTATAATATGAAAGTGAAAAATATGACAACTAAAATAACCAATTCCAATTTATTTTTGGAGTTATTATTATAGCATATAAAATGAAACGGTTAGGAGGGACTTAGGTGCTCTTGATAATATCAATGGCTGTATAAAGTATTAAATAATTTATAGTATTGATTATTCATGTCTTCACACAAATCTTTAAGATAAATTTAAAATATTAAAAAAATTATGATGATTAAGTAGAAATTATTGTACAGAATGTAAGCAACATTCTTTACTGTTTTCTCTAACATTAAGTAATGCATTATGGCAATGCAAACTTTTATTCAGTGATGTGATTTGCTACACGACACAAATTTACTCGTTTATTTAATTCCACAAAGGAGGTATTTTGTCTCTTTCAATTATGTAGTGAATTATTTTTGTGGTTTTGACGTCTAACTATATTTCGCATTCCAATTACACGAATTATTTATTGTGATTTAAAAAAAATAGTTATGTTAAATTATTAAAATTTTAAGAAAAAATTATTTATTTATTTCGTTTTATCCTTAGTAATAATTGTTCTTGAAGATTACAAGTAGGGGTGTTCATGGTTTGGATAAAAACCGATCCAAACCAAAAAATCAAACCAAACCGATTAAATGAACCGATTTAATTTGGATTTTGGTTTGGTTTGGTTTTAGATTGTTAAGAACCGATAGTATTTGGTTTGGTTATGGTTTTGTTCGAAAAAAATCGAAGAAATAACCGAACCAAACCAACAAGTTATATACATAAATTTTATTATCATACATACATAATATATTATATTCATAAATAATTTAAAGATTTTATATATGTTTCATCAAAGTTTATTTATAATTTACTTATGAAAGAAAAAATGTCCAAGGTGAGAACATTTTTCTTATTGGTTTCATGTATATGAGTGTTTATGGAAATTCATTGTGAGACTGAAAATGTCATTGTCTCTGCCTTCTATGCCAAAATAGTGAATTTTGAAGTTTTATTCAGTAAATTCAATGATCCAAAGTTCTGTAATGCCAGTCATTTTAACAATTTTTTAGTTTGAATGGATTGTTGTCACTTTTTTCACATTTTGAATGAATTGTTTCTTTTATTTTTATGTATGGTTAAGAAATGAATAACCGAACCAAACCAAACCAAAACCGAAAACAACCAAACCGATAAATGTATATTATATTTGGTTTGGTTTGGTTTTGATAATTTTAAAACCGATTAAGTTGGTTTGGTTTTGGTTTTAACTAATAACCGACCTAAACCAACCCGTGAACACCCCTAATTACAAGCACTTCAGTAGATTAATTAATACTTAATGAAAAGAGATTATATCTTAAGATATAAATTAGAATAAAATCATTTTAAAAAAAATCTTAATTAATGTTTTTTAAGAGACGTCTAAAAGAGAAACTCGACAAATAATTTGATACAGGTTATCCCTAACTTATCATTTGACATCTTACAAGCACTTTTGTATTGATCAAGTTTTACATATTCATCTTTTATATCTTTTGTAAATTTTCTAATATCTTCCCAAAAATATATTATCTTTATTCTATTTTTGTAATTCGTCATTTTTATGTAAAAAGTACTCTTAAATTATATTTTTCTTAAATAACTTCAAAAATATTTCAGTACTTTTTTTAACATAAAAGTGTTTACCATCACCAAGCTTGTTTGCCCAAGTTTCCAATTTGCTTATTTCAAAATATATTTTTTTCCGAAGTGCATGCTTTTGGACATTAAAATATTATTTTGGCTAATCCTTTCAAGAAATGCTTTATCAATATTAAAACAATAATTTGAGCTAGGACACGTTTCAAAAATATTTTTGAAAAAAAAAATAGTTTTTCAGCTTCTGAAAATTAATTTATGCTACTATTCAAAAAACTTATTTATTCCTTAACAACACCTTAATTTTCTAAACTAAGCACTTTTTAAAGAAAAAGCATTTTACTTCCACAAAACTTGGCTAAATAGACTATAACTCCTTATTTTCATATTCAATACTTCTATCCAAACATGCATGTTTTTTTGTTATTTATAAAATCAAAGTTTAATACTTCAAAAGTATTTCTCAACACATTAATACTTACACTATCGATCATTGAGGATTAATACTTAAGCTCAGAGGGTGGTCCCCATTTTCGCGTAACTATTTTTAATCAACTAACACACGCAAACTCTTACTATTGAGTCAGCAAACCTTGAATTTCCGTGGAGGAAGGGTTCCAATTACAACTCAGATGAAGTTTATCTCAGAGTCATTTGAAAAGAGGCTACCTTGCTATCGAGTCCTTGATGCGGATGGCTATCTAATTCCGGGCAGTATATTTGAGCAGGTATACGACTCAACATATTTAACTTTTCATAAATTCAAATTTGTGTTTTTGTCTTTTTAAGTAGAAAATTTGTTATATTTGAACTATTTTTAGAACTTTCTTACTATCAAATATGAATAACAGTATAAAAACAATGTAACACGTGTTCAAGTAGATGGTGAAACGATTAATAATCCGTAAAATTGTAAATATTCACAATCATATGTATTAACATTGTACATCAAATTATGTTAGGTGAAGAAAGGACTAGCAGTAAATATGTATTCAACTATGGTAGCACTTCAAATAATGGACACAATTTTTTATGAAGCACAAAGGCAGGGGAGGTTATCTTTCTACTTAACAAGTACTGGAGAAGAAGCTATTAACATAGCTTCTGCTGCTGCACTCACTCCAGATGACATTGTGTTGCCTCAGGTTATACAATTAGTTAATTTTGTCTTCCTAATTCTCGTCGATGTGAGTTCTTGCGAAAGATCAACCTTACTTTATATTCAGAACAAGACCATTTGCCTTGAGCAGTTCTTAGTTCTCTTTGCTGGTCCCATGACTTATTTCATCTCGATGTTTAATTTAAAAGATAATTATGTTCATATACTCGTTTTCATAAAGTGGCCAAATTAGTATGGTGCTGATTTTGACTCTTTTGTCAAACAGTTTAGCCCTTTCAATCAAGAATATCATTCAATGGCGTGGAACATAAAAAAGATTGAAGTTTCTTGTTATATGTATTGCAGTATAGGGAGCCAGGAGTTCTTTTATGGCGCGGTTTCACTCTTCAAGAATTTGCAGACCAATTATTTGGAAATAAAGATGATTATGGAAAAGGCAGGCAAATGCCTATACATTATGGTTCTAATAAGCTAAATTACTTCACTGTTTCCTCTCCTCTCACGTATGATTTTTTCAAATCCTTTTCCCTAATTTTCCAAGTATCACATTTAGAATTACGCACGATTCACAGCTGCAAAATTCCTTTTTTTTCTTTTTGGTTTCAGCACGCAACTTCCTCAGGCTGCTGGTGTGGCATACTCTCTGAAAATGGATAAAAAGGAAGCTTGTGTTGTGGTTTATTTTGGTGATGGTAGCACCAGTGAGGTGATAAAATCACGCATATTTGATTTCTCAGATGGTCACTTAACTAATACATGCTATAGTATTATCTTAAAATATCACTTTCTTTATTAAAGAAAAATGACTTTATGAGATAATAAATGTTAGTTGAGTCACCATATGAGATATCTAATGCTATTATAAACACGATTTTCTTCCTTAGATGGAATTAATGAATGCTTTTAACGTCTTTCACTTTGCAGGGTGATTTCCATGCTGGTTTGAATTTTGCAGCAGTAATGGAATCCCCTGTCATTTTTCTTTGCCGCAACAATGGATGGGCCATTAGCACTCCTGTAACAGAACAATTTCGAAGTAAATAACAAGTTTGTTAATTCAATAATTTCTCCATTTTTAGAGTCTCTACTTTACAACAACACAAAATATTGAAATATCTCGTATTCATTTCAATTACAGGTGATGGAATTGCTATTAAGGGGCAAGCATATGGAATCAGAAGCATTCGCGTTGATGGCAATGATGCTCTAGCAGTTTACAGTGCTATTCGTGCTGCACGTCAAATGGCAATAAAGGAGCAAAGACCAATATTAGTTGAGGTGAAATTTAACTCTTCTGTATCTACCTCTTGTTCATATTACCTGTCGTCTTAAAAGGTTTTTACAAACCCTCTAGACGACATTTAATTAATAGACGTATTTGTCTAAACTACTTATTATTCGAGCAGTAAGGATGAAAATGAAAAAAAAAAAGGTTTTAACTTCGTATTACTTCATAACTCTCTACAGGCCATGACATATAGAGTAAGCCACCATTCGACATCTGATGATTCAACAAAGTATCGTTGTGTAAAGGAAATAGAGCAATGGAGAACAGAGAAAAACCCGGTAACAAGATTTAGAAAATGGATTCAGAGAAATGGCTGGTGGGATGATCAAAATGAAACTGAACTCCGCGGAAACATCAGAAAACAGGTTCAAGATTCAACCACCATCACGTTATTTCGTACTAAAATCTGCCAAAAAATTTTTAGTATGATTGTTTATTGATATCTTAGGTAGTGGAAGCAATTCAAGCTGCAGAAAAAGTGGAGAAACCTCCATTGACAGAGTTATTTGGTGATGTTTATGACAAAATTCCATCAAATTTGCAAGAACAAGAGAGATTTATTAGAGATACTATTAAAAGATGCCCAAAAGAGTATCCTTCTGATGTGCCTGTATAGGCTATTTGCCCCTGATTTTCGCTAGACATGGAAATTTTGTGTGACTCTCTGCTCTACCATATTGCGATGGGGTTGAGTGCATGATTATCAAGTATATGCAATATAATTTTTGTTGTATTCAACTCAATCCTTTGAATAAAATATATATACATTGGGCCGAGTTTAATTGCAATTCAATTAAGAGAACAAGATAACTATTTGAGTTTTTCTTCATTCTTCTTCATTTCCATACTTCACAAGTACTAACTAGTTCAAGGATTCATTTGCTAGCCTCGCGAATAATCATTACATTCCCCAACAAGACCACACTCTATATTACGAGCTTTTACACATGCTTATCTAGAATTACTCAATTAGCTTCGGACCTAGTGCATTACGCCACAAATAAATACCGGGTAAAAAAATGAATCTTGATACTACCAAACTTGATAAATATTTCTATGTATAGGTACATAAACTTAGTATCTTTTACACTAGTAAACTATTTTGCTAAAGACGATATAACCAAAGAACTAGGGTTGGGTTAATAGTATAACTAACTGCCTTACACCTAAGATAGGAGGACTCCTCTTATTTATTGTCACACTCTGCTTTAAAGAGGTTTGAAGGGTTTTCTAATTCATGTGACAATTTTGAAAATAAATTATTAATTTATTTATTTAAAGTCGCAGTAATTAAATTTTGATGTTCAAGTCACCATTTGAATTTCTAATCAAAAGGAAATTTTAACTTCTAAAGTTAATAAGAAATTATTCTTTAAATTGAGGGAAAGGTGTTAGGTACTTTCAAAATCGTGTGATTCTAGCACGATCCTTTTATTGACTAATATCAAAATTCGCAACACGACTTCCCCACCCCACCCACACACAATAATTTGATTAAAGGGCTAGAAGCGTAGCCACACACAATAATTTGATTAAAGGGCTAGAAGCGTAGCCACACACAATAATTTGATTAAAGGGCTAGAAGCGTAGCCACACACGTAGCCATTTCAAATTAATAGGGAACATAACCGTACACATGACCCAACACATTTTACTAGAGAGTTAGGGAGCATACGTAAATTTCTTTAGTGTATGATAAATAAGTAAAAAAATATTTTTGAGAAGCTTGTTTTCCTGAAGAAAATGTTTTCAAAATATTTTGATCAATCAAATATGAGAAAATCAGAAAAATATTTTCCTCCATACAAAACATACTCTAAAAATTTCTGCCTACTGTTCATCTTAAACCCATTCTCATGCATGGACAATTTTCATGGTTGAAACATCTTCTAATTTTCAGACAAGGTAGCTTCTCACTGATTGTAAAGTTATTTTTTTTTCTTCTAATTTATAGGTATTTTTTATTTATTAGGAGAAGAATGACATGTCTGAATTTATTTGACCCTTGCATGGGGTAAATATTTGGAAAAGAAAAGATAGAGGAATCAAAAGTTCCTTGCAAATTAGGCTAATGTCAGATTGGAAGGGTATACATTGAAATTTTGTGGACTCTACAAGACCTGTTTAATTCAAATTGGGACTCTAGAAGATGTGTTCAGTTTCAATTAGAATTCTTGGAGGCTACTCAACCGTAAACCCTAGTTCATGTCTATATAAAGGGTACTGAATTCCCTTAAAAGACATCTCAAAATATCCCATAAACTCTTGGGTATTTTTAAAGAACAAGATCTCGAATATTCCACAAAAGTCATGAAATATTCATATAGAGGTCAAATTTAAATCATCCTAGTTCGAGAAATACGCCACTAATGTCCCTCGAATCATGAATAAATCTCAGGAGAGTAGAATCAAGAGAGGAACAAAATTGTACCCGCAATCTTGATGAATAAAATTATGTTTCTTCATTTTTTTTGTGATTGTAATTTATTTTCTGTCACTTAAAAATTTGTTGAAAACAAATTGGCACGCCCAGTGGGACCAAATCTGCCCTTCATCTATTCTCTCATAAATCAAGTCTGAAAATCTGAAGCTGCAAAGGTGGAAGAATGAGTACTTCAAGCCTCGTCTTTGAGTTTCATCGAGTCTACACTCCTACAAGCCTTGAAGCAGGGGGCATTTGTAGACATTGAAATTTTGTAGACTCTACAAAACGTGTTCAATTCAAACTGGGACTCTAGAAGGTGTGTTCAATTTCAATTAGAATTCTTGGAGGCTACTCAACCCTAAACCCTAGTTCATGTCTATATAAAGGGTACTAAATTCCCTTAAAAGACATCTCAAAATAGCCCATAAACTCTTGGGTACTTTTAAAGATCATGATCTGGAATATTCCACAAAAGTCATGGAATATTCATATAGAGGTCAAATCTAAATCATCCTAGTTTGAGAAATACGTCACTAACGGCCCTCGAATATGGATAAGTCTCAGGAAAGTAGAATCAAGGGAAGAATAAAATTGTACCCGCAATCTTGATGAATAAAATTATGTTTCTTTATTTTTTTGTGATTGTAATTTATTTTCCGTCGCTTAAAAATTTGTTGCAAACAGCAAGTGATAATGACATTTTTCCTGTGCTAATATATTTTTGTCTTTCATAAAAATAAATTTGTATTTTGTGTCATTTAATATTTTATTCATAATGGTTAATTAAATCGAGACTCTAATAATTTATTATTAATAACTAATAAAGTGCTAATCAATATTTTAATAATCAGGCAAAGGGTCAAAAATATCCCTCAATTTTGATTTATTAGTTGACTATGCCCTTACTGTTAAAATGAAGTTATTCTTACCCTCGTCATCTACAAACTTGTCATATGTACCCCTCAATTGGATGAAAAATCTCAAATCAACAAAAATGACCAAATTTTACTTACATTATCCAATTTAAACCCAATCTGACCCACCTAATCATATAACCTATTCATCTTCATCTTCATCTTCACCCAAAACCTTCATCTCCGACCAGCTCACCATTGGAACCGCCATCCAAACCACCAAACAATTCCATATTTACTCTCTTCTTCGACAACCCATAACCAAACATCCCACCATTGCTTCAACACTACTAGAAAACATGCCTGTAGCAACAATTATTTAGCAACAATTAAATATGTGTTGCAATCGACAACTGCACCTAATGAAACACTTTAAGAATTAAATCGTTGCATTAGTACTACAACCGTTACCATAATATCTTTTATTGCAACAGTTTCTACAAACTGTCGCCTTAGATACTCTATGGCAACGGTTCCGCCAAACTCTTTCCCTCAATTATTTCCCTCTACTAATTTTACTACACCCGCCAAAAGAGCCTTTTTTAATTAATTGTAAAAATAAAATGAAAGGTAAAATATCACTAGGTTAATTTGTTTCTTCAGACCTTTCATCCTCGTAGGTATTGACTCTTCTCCTTTCTCTTTGAAGAACAAAACTAGGTTTTTCCTTTAATCATTCTTCTTTGATTTTCCTTGTAGGAATCTGCAACTTTGGGTCTTCTTCTTCGTGGATTTTACATTTCTGCAGCTGCAGGTATGTTGTATTCCATCTTCTTCAAAGTTAGAAATTTATTAGAATGGTTCTTGAAAAAGATTTGAAAATAGACAAATGGGTTTTTGTGAAGTAGCTGTTCTTTGCTAGAGTTTATGTTTATAATGTAATATTCTTATTGTGCATTAGAGTGTGTATCTTAATTTTGGTGAAGATTGAGAAATCTTTGCAAAAATGTTTAGATGGAAATTCTCAGTTTAGGAAGAGTTAATGTTATGAAAGATGAGTTTCCATTCTTCATTCTACAGGATAGTTCTTATCTATCGAAAAATCTCAAGTTTTTGAACAGGATAAACGATTTCTAAGAATAAAATGAACTGAAGTATTTTTCCACTCCAAAAGTCATTGAAGTCGAGCATTAAGGGATTTTGTTTCTCTCTTTCGAGTACAATTTTCAAGTTCTAAGTTTATACTTTCTTCCTTCTTGTCTGAAATTTTTAGTGGACAAACTACAAGTTGGTCATCAAGCTCAGCTCACTGCTTAAAAAGAGGTAATGTTCCTATTTCTCTTATTTTTTTCTTTCTTTTCTTTCTTTTTTTTTACTTTGATGTACATATGTGTGTATGATAGATATTTTATGTTTACTAATCTCTATTCGTTATTGCTTATTCATTTTTCAGTTAAATCATTCTATATGACTATGTTTTTCAAATTTAAGGTCTGTATTGTAAGTTTAGAATGTTGGAAAAAATTTCACTTCATGCTTTATTGTAAAAAAAAATCATGATAAATTTTCTCAGTTATGAGTTAAGAGCTTCAGAAACCAGATCATTCATGTTACTTTCTGCCTCAGTGAACTCTATCTCGTCCATTCCTTCCCCAGTGTACCAATGCAAGAAAGCTTTTCTCCTGAACATAGCTATGTAGTGGTGGTGTGTATTCTTCTTGAAATGAAAATAGAAGTCTGAGGTTGTAGCTTTTTTAATGATTGTGATTAGTGTTGCCAGGTGCTTTCAACTAGCATTACTGGTTCAGGAATACATTGAGCAGACCTCGCGTCTAGTTGATCATATAATAAGGTTTTGATTATGAAACCAACCTCTTTAATTTTTGAGCACCGAATAAAACTTTAGGTATTGAGTAATTCTTTGTTTTCTCCTTTAATAACCTTTTCTGTGATAAATATTGTATTTTCTATTGTAAGATCATTTCTGCTTTTGAAATACATTGAGTAGATTCTTGGTGTAGTTGAACACAAAATAAGGCTTTGAGTGTTAACTCAACCTCTCTAAGGTTGCTCCTAGATTTAGATCTTCATGTCTACATTTAACCATACATCCAAGTTCTCTAAGGCTGCTCCTTGTCTTTTCTTATAAATTTGAAGTTTTACGATTGAGCTGCTTAGTTTCTTGAGTGAGGTTAGTGACTTTGGTTTTGTTGTCCTTTTATGCTTTTCTTTTACCTTTAAATTTGTTTAGAAGTCTTTAATTAGCGACACAACACCCTTAACTTGTTAACTCAAATTTTCCTAGTTAGCTTAGTTATGCTTATCTTTAATTTAAAAGGTTATAACTAGTAAAGTTTTCATGTAGTGAGCCATTCACTGCTTAAAAAGAGGTAATATTCCCTTGTCTCTTAATTTTGTAGTCAGTTTCTTTTTAGTCTATTCTCATTTCCATTTATGTGTGTGTGTCTTTTTGTGTTGTTTATAATCATTTCCAGGTGATTATTTCTCCGTATATGTGCTCTTTAAATGTTGTACATGTATAGTAAGTTTAGAGTGTTGGATAAGACTTCCCTTTTATGTGACTTTCCTATTAGTCTTTTTTTTTTCTGATTCATGTTCTATTTTGTGACCACTGCTGATTCTAGAACTGATTGAGTAGATATTAGGTCTGGTTGAGCTAGGCATAAGGTTTTAAACATTAACTCAGCCTCTCAAGGGGGAGTCTTGCAATTGTGTGCTGCTTAGTTTCTTGAGTGAGGTTGTTGTCTTTGACAACATAATATGAAATTTTGTATTTTTTATATGAAATCCATTACATCTTTTAAGTGTTTAGATTTGTCAAAATCTTTTGACTTTACTGTCGTGTCTTATTATCTTAAGATTGAGTTTTTAGATTTTAAATCTTTTACATCATTTCTCTTTTAACTAATTGAAATTATTGGTAAAATTGGTATTGTTAAGTAGATAGCTGATTATGTATAACAAATAGTTCAAGGAAAAAAGACATTTCATTTATGTTGTTAAATAAAATAAGATAGAGCCACTGATCAAAATTTGTTGAATGTAAGTTTTTAAGGGAACCAAATCTGTTGGTGTGCTATCTTCTCTTTTATTTCTTATCTTGGTAATTTGATTTTGGTGTCATATAGGATATTCAATATTAAATGGATAGTGAAGATAAAAGTTGGATGGGTCTTCGGAGATCCACCAATGAGTATATCAGTGGTGCAAATAACTTTCTTGATACAGCTTTTGAACGAGCTTCCAAAGGAGATGAAATATTGCGTCCTTGCAAAAAGTGTGCTAATTGTAATTGGCATCATCGAAATGTGGTAGAGGATCACTTGGTTGTTTATGGGTTTGTGCAAGGGTACACCAAATGGATTTTTCATGGGGAAAGTTTTTCCTCGAGAAATAATCCAGATCATAATAATAAGGAAGGTTCCAACATGCGTGACAATATTGATGGCCTACTTCATGATACTTTTAGAGATGTTGCATGTGACTTGAGGCTTGAGGGAGTGAGAGAGGGGCCATCCGAAGATGCAAAGAAATTTTTTAAATTACTGGAGGAAGGTAAACAAGAGTTATATCCTGGGTGTGAGAATTTCTCTAAACTAAATTTCACCATTCAATTATTCTTGTTCAAATGCATTCATGGTTTGAGTAATGTGGCCTTTGGAGACTTGCTAGACCTGTTAAGAGAGGCATTTCCATTTGCTCATATGCCTGAGTTGTTCCACAAAGCAAAAAATGTGATTAAAGATTTGGGTCTTGATTATGAAAAAATGCATGCATGCCCTAATGATTGCATGTTATTTTGGAAGGAAAATACTTGCTCTGTTTATGGCTCATCTAGATGGAAGACTGTTAATGATCCCTTGACTAATGAAAGCTCCAAAATTCCTGTAAATGTTTTAAGGTACCTTCCCTTAAAATCTAGGCTTTACAGAATATTCATGTGTCCTGAAACAACTGCAAATATGAAATGGCATGACAAAGATGGAAATATAAGGCATGCGGTGTACGGGGAAGCTTGGAAGAATTTTGATTCCTTGCACGAAGATTTTGTTAGAGATCCTCGTAAAGTTAGATTGGGTCTTTCAAGTGATGGTTTCAACCAGTTTCGAACCATGAGTATTTCCCATAGCACATGGCATGTTATGTTAATGAGTTATAATTTATCACCGTGGATTTGCATGAAACCGGAGTATATGATAATATCTATGATCATTCCAGGTCCATCATCTCTAGGAAATGATATTGATGTCTACCTTCAACCACTAATTGTAGAATTGAAAGAATTGTGGGAAACTGGGATGGAAACATATGATGTTGATTCTAACCAAACTTTTCAATTGCGTGCAGCCTTATTGTGGACAATTAGTGATTTTCCAACCTATGCAATGCTTTCTGGTTGGAGCACAAAAGGAAGAAAGGCATGCCCAACTTGTAATCATGGGACATGCTCTTAATATCTCAAGCATATTCGTAAGATGTGTTACATGGGTAATCGGACATTCTTACCTCCTGATCATCCATTTCGAAAAGATAAGAAATCATTTGATAGTAAAGAAGATCACAGATCTGCACCTACTCCTTTATCAGGCACATAAGTATTGGAAAAGTTGCGTGAATTCAATAATATTTTTGGAAAGGGCCAAAAGAGGAAGCGTCGTGATAGTAAGGGTCCATGGAAAAAAAGATCCATCTTTTTTGAATTGCCATAATGGGAACATAACAAACTGAGGCACAATCTTGATGTGATGCACATAGAAAAAAATATTTGTGACAATTTGCTCGGGACTTTGTTGGATGTAACTGGAAAGTCAAAAGATCATGTAAATTCTCGATATGACTTGCAAGAAATGGGGATACGAAAGGAGCTTCAACCAGTAAAAGATGATAATGGAAAAGTTCATTTGGCTAAAGCTTGTTTCTCCATGAAACCAGAAGAGAAAAAGTTGTTTTAAATTATTCTTAAAAATACCAAATTACCAAAAGGTTGTGTTTCAAATATATCAAGATGTGTAGAAGTGGATAAGATGAAAATATCAGGTTACAAGAGCCATGATGCTCATTTCATAATGCATTACTTGCTCCAAGTTGCTGTTAGAAAAGTGTTGCCCAAAAAAGTTTCTATAGCCTTGATTCGGTTGGGGAACTTCTCTAAAGTCATAAGTAGCAAAGTGATAAGGCGAGCAGATCTTGATACAATGCAGTCTGAGATCAATGAGATTATATGTGACCTTGAAAATATTTTCCCTTCATCTTTTTTTTATATAATGGTATATTTGCCTATCCATTTAGTAAATGAAATTAAGCTTGGGGGTTCGACACATCTTCGTTGGATGTATTCCACTGAAAAAAACCTATGTTTCTTCAATGGGCTTGTTCGTAATCGATTTCATCGAGAAATATCAATACTAGAGGGATTCGTAGCACTAGAGCACGTGAATTTACGTTCCGATACCTACATGCTGGGGTGAAAACAAAATTTAGTCGATACCAATTAGAGGATGAGTAGGGAACTGAAACAGAGGGAGATAATTTGTCACCTATATTCCCTAAATTTGGCCATCCGATTGGAAGGGAGAAAAAAAAGCAAAGGCAATAATTTTCACATGGATCTCCAGTTATGTCTTGATATACATCGATATGTATTGTTTAATATCGGAGATGAAAAAATAGAGACCTTTATCGTGTAAGATCTGTCACTTTTATTAAAAACTCTAATATTTTTTATATGATAAGAACTTTGAAACATGCTAATTTGAAACATGCTTGCTTGCAGGGAACATAAGACTGTAATTGACAATCATAGTAGATCAAATGCATGGATTAGAGCACATATTCATAGTCATGAATTTGGCAACTGGTTTAAGGAGAAAGTTAAATCTGTTGAAGTGCCTGAACATTTACGACAACTCGTTAAAGGGCCTAATACTGCGGCAAAAATATATACAACATATTTCATCAATGGATATCGATTTCATACAATGAAACGAGATAGTCAAGGTAAGACTCAAAACTATGGAGTGACTTTATCATCAATGACTGATAGTTTTTCTAGTGTTAGACACCAAAACCCCATTGATGGAGAGGTTGTCTATTATGGAGTTATTCAAGATATCATATAGATTGATTATTGGGGTTGTTTTAGTGTTGTGTTGTTTAAATCTTATTGGTTTCGTAATGAAGTAGATGAATATGGATTAACTCGGGTATACTTCAATAAGTTATGCAGTACTGAAGACCCATTTGTACTGGCATCTCAAGTATATCAAGTTTTCTATGTAGAGGATCCAATTGAGAAAGATGTTTATTATGCAAGGACCAAAGTCCATGTTGATTTATTTGATTTAGAAAAAGAGAATTGCCCTAATATTGGAGACACATTTTTTGGGGAGCCAGACAATGACATTGGAACATCTAATGGAATACCTGATATTGATGTTGATCTTAGATGGCCGAGAGAAGATGTACCTGGTGATGTCAATGATATGCCAACTCATGATCAACATTCAAAATATATGGAAGAAGATATGGACACATCAGAAGAAGATGAGCACTTTAATGATGTCGATTGGGATTGGATGGTGGCTGATGATTGACGAAGGGATTTTTCAACTTCTTTTAATATATCTCTATTGCATTTTCTTATATGTACTATTGGTTTGAAAGTCAATTGAAAGAATGTTGATTTTGCCTATTTTATTATTATTGTGTACTTCTGTCTTTTTGGGTTATCTAAATATTATTAGAGATTGCTTTAGTGCTTCATTTGCTTAAACGAGCTGAGTGATTTTGCTTCAGAAAGCCTATATGAATCAAGTAGTAAGAAGTGGTGATTCTGATTTCTGCTTCACCCTTTCTCTTTTTTACTAGTTCATCTTATTGTGACTGTAATCTTCTTTTCACTGATTCTGCTTTATCTTCTTGATTATGTTGGGATGTTTAACTCCTTATCTTTATATCTCTATTTTTACAGCAGGCAGTACTTGGTAGTCATGAATCAGCGAGTCTTCAAGAATAAGGAATAAAGAAACAAAAGCAATTGATCCAGCTGGAACAAATCAAAAGAAGTTGTTGCTAGCTAGAAGAAGAAATGATCTAATGATCGAAAAGCGTCAGCATCTAATAGATGTAATAGAAGAACAAGATCTGCTAGAATCACACAATCCAGAGGCAAGAGTTCATATACAAGCTGACTCAACTAACAATGTAGTACAACTAGTAGAAAAACAACTTCAATTGAATTCTACTGCTCTTGAAGTAAATGAACAATGTGAAGAACAAGGCAAGAACATTCATATTTTATTTATCATATTAATTTTCTCTTTTAATTATAAAATCAAATTACAATACTACTTTGGAAGGGTTATCTTTATTTGTGTATTATTGTAGACTCTTCCACTAAAAAAAGACAAAGAGGTCAAACAAAGATGTTATATGTACATGGAAGGCATGATTGTAAACTGATTGTACTGAATAAAGCTGGTCAGCCAGTTGGTCCTAGTAATAATATCGTGATAGAGTTGAGCAGCTTCATCGGTACACTTGCTAGGAATGCGACCCTTTGTCCTCTTGATATAGAAAATTGGAAGTTGCTTGACACAAAAAAGGATTTGTGGGATTATACCAAGGTTTGAAGTTTTCAATTCTCTGTTAAGTTAAATATATTTAACATTCATTGCACTAACTCAATGTCCAAATTCTCAGGAGAAATATGATATTCCAAAAATCAGAAATAAATGGACTTTAAAAACAATTCAAGAAGCTTGGAGAAGGCGTAAGTTTGATTTGAAAACACACAACTTTGATGCCTACGCTAATGATCAAATTCGGATAGAAAAAAAAGCTTGATGATGTTTCAACATCTCAATTTAAGGAACTTCTTAAATATTGGAACTCAAAAAAAATTCAGGTAAGTCTTACTAGTTGCTAATACTAAATAAGAGTTATTTAACTCATCGATCTTAGGAAAAGATAAAAAATCTCCTTCATTTTAGTATTTCTTGGGTCCAACTTCTTTACAACTTTATTTTAGATTAATTAAAGAAAGTTATTGATTTTACTTCTATATTGTGATTGATTCCAGTTGATCCCTCTCATAATTAACTGTGGTAGTCATAGTACTTGCTTATATATGGTAATTGAACCTTTATTCCACTGTTAAATTGATACTTCTAAGTATATAATATTTTTCTTAAACGATTGTTTTCTTTCCATCCTTGCTACTTGGGTTAATTATATGATAGCTTTGGTAGTGGTTCAATTATGGTAAGTTGGGATTTATATTATCCTTTTTCCTTCTGTCCTTGTTGGATCCGAGAACAACCTGTAATACATATTTCTTGGTCGAATTTTATTCCTTATGGATTGAGTTACTTCTCTTTTAGTAAGACAATATTGTGATTAGCTGATTTGGTGGTTATTTTTGCTCTTCTTTTCCAAAATATTTTAAGCTATATAAAAAGCTCTTTTTTTCTATAACTGATCACTGGCAGTGTCTCTTCTTTCTGGGAGACCACTGAGCTCTCATCTTTTTTACATATCACTAGTCACTGGAAAGAAGCATTCCTCCTCTATAAAAATCACTTGATCATTGTGGAACTTCTCTTCTATTTGTAGAAAATGTCAAAAATCAATAGTGAGAATTGGAAAAAGTTGAAGAATTCACATGTTGTTGGCAAGAAAAGCTTTGCTTTAGTTCGCAATGATTTGGTATGAGCTCCTGCGTAGCATTGAATAAAAGCATGTCACATTTTAAAGAAGATCTTTGATATCCACTTTTAATGTGTACAGGAAAAAGAGAGGGAAACTAATGATACTCCATCACTTAAGGAATTTTTTGTGGTTACAAGAAAAAGAAAGTCCAATCGATCATACAAGGATACAGATGAAGATACAGCTAGTAAAGTTGTGAGATTTCTATCTAATTTTTATTTTGTTTGATTTGATTTTCATATTTACTCTTTCTATGTGTACTTGAATTCTCTTATTTTTTTTATAATAAAACTCCATTATAGGCTAAGATGGAGAATATTGAAATGCAACAAAATGAAGATGATAATGAGACAATTGATGCATTTGCTTCTGTCATGGGATCAGAACATCCAGGACGTTTGAGATTATATGGAAGAGGGGTTACAAACACTACTTTGAAAGGGAAAGTGGGACATTTCAAAGCCTCATCAAATGCAACAAATGACCTCGTGAAAAATATGGAAGAGAGAATGTTGTGAATGGAGGAAAAATTTGAGGAACAGAAGGAACAATTTGACCAACAAAAGACCACGATGAGACAAGAAATTGTAGAATATGTCATAACAAAACTTCAACGTCTAGGCCTACCAATTGATGTTAATGTTCTAGCAACATTACTTGATGTTTCGTCAACACGAGAAGCAAATATTCGTCCAATCCATCGTTCATCAACCAGTAGTAACAATCAAGATCAAAATCCTCTTCCTTCTTCTTCATTTTCTTCTACTACTGCTTTTGCAGTTTCTTGTTTGGTTCATCTTCATCTATGGCCTGTTATGTTAATCTGCTTCTACTTCTTTTTCTTATGCTACTACTTTTGCAATCTTCTTGTATTATTGCTGGTGCAACTGCGATCATCTTTTTATTTTTATCGAAGTTGATATTTTCGAGATTAGTTTTACTGTTGTTTGCATAGTTTAGGAGTATTGAACTAAACTTAAAACATCAATTGACTAAGAAGGTTTTAAAAGGTGTGCTCAAGATCTGGGTTGATTTTAGGTGTTGTTGGTTTCTAGCAAAAATATACTGACCCTATCTGTTGCTTTTTTCCTTGTGGTTCATCGTTTGTTTCTGATGTATAGTGACCGACTTTGTTCTTGTTGTATTGCCTCTTGATGTAGCCCTTGTTGCTTTGTCTCTTGTGTTTAACTATTCTATTTTGATCAACAAATATCATGTTTATGACTGGGTAATCTTTCTAGTTCTGATTCTGAGGATTGTAATTTGTGATTTATCGAAATTCAATGTCTTCCGTCCTTTGGTGGGGAGAGCTTGAAAACTGTGGTAATGGATTGAGTTGTCTTGTTCAAGTGCAATGCTTGTAATATAGTCATCTAACTGATTTGTTCCTGACTTAGTTGTTCCCTTTCAGCTTCTTCACTTGGTGCTAATTCTTCTAACTGTTTATTGGCTGCTAAACTGACCTCATTCGTGTACACTGTTATAACTATATTTTTTGAGTTGTTTTCTGATAGGTTTGGCTCCTCCTCATGAACAGTTAGAGTTTCTACCTGTATGTTAGTACTATCACTCATAATCTTGGTTTCCTGTGAGTTATTTTCATCATGGCCCCTTTTATCTTTAATCTACTCGTTGTTCTTAAACAGTCTGTCCTCCTTTGGTAAGTTCACATTATTGTAATTCTCTGCTCCCTTTCAAACTACAATATCAGTAACTTTGTATTTTCTTTTTTAAAAAAAAGTATGTGGTAGTATAGGTTATGTCCAAAAAGAGTAAAAATTAGGAGTTGTGGGTCTTCTTTTCCCTTTTAATTTTTGAACTCTCTCTTTCCTAATTGTTGACCTTTTTGAAATTGTAGGTGAACAAAATGAGCAAAGCGGGGATGAAAGCAGTGAAGACCTTACTTAAAGAGAATTGGTTTATCGATTTATCCACAAACATTCTAGCACTATTTTTACTTTTTGGCCTATTTTTTGTGAACTTAAATGAATGCCAACTCTTGAACATTTTAGGACTATTTTTATGTTTGGGCTTAATTTTTGTGAACATCAATGTATGTTAACTCTTGAATTGTAAATTACGATCATGTGTTTTTATCTTTAACATATGGATGCTACTAGTTGAAGTACATATTGATTTAATATTTTATATCATTGTATTATAGTTTATTTAAAAAATAAAGAATATACACAGTGGCTACAATAGCCTGCAATAACCATTAAAAAAGTCTATTGCAATAGCTTAATAACATTGTTGCAATAGTTTAGCAGAACCGTTGTTAAATCGAGCTGTATAATAAAGTTATTGCGATAGATTGTTTGCAACGGTTCACAACTGTTGCAACAACCATAGAGTAGTGTCGTCCTAGGCTAAAGAATAGATGTTGCTATAGATAGTGTGTTGCAACGGTTTACAACTGTTGCTATAAAACCGTTACTATAGACATATCGCAACAGACTTATATGCAACACACCATTTTCCGTTGTCATAATGCAGCAACACTCTTTGAGTCTATGACAATGAATTTTCTTGTGTTGCAACAAACCTATTTTCTAGTAGTGCAATAACCAAACACCCTTCCTCTTTCAGCAATTGGGTAATTAAAGTAAAATGAGTTCATTTTTGTTGATTTGAGATTCTTCATCCAATTTAGGGGTACAGGTGACAAGTTTGTAGACGATGAGGGTAAAAATAACTTTATTTTAACGGTAAGAACATAGTCAACTAATAAATCAAAGTTGAAGGATATTTTTGATCCTTTTCCCTTTAATAATTTAACATATCTACAAATCGACAACTGATAAATCAAATCACCCAATAGTATCCGAGTGAAAAGTCTGTCGGGTGGTCCTAAACGTCGTCTTTGAAAAGGTAAGAGTCAACCTTGTCCAGTGAACCATTTGTACTACATTCCTATTATTTTCTCCATTTTAAAATAAGTTTGTGTTTTTAATTTAGGCACACCCCATAAGATAACTATTTATTTTTAGAAAGTAAAATTTACTTACCCTTAATAAAATCTTGAAAAATTATTTGAGTAAAGATAAAATTGAAAAAATATCATTAATATCTACTTAATTATATGAAAAATCACTTATTTTAAAACAAAATAAAAAGATAAAAACACAGCTTATAATTTGAAAAATGAGGGAACATAAATTTTCCGTATTACACATAATAAATGTTTCCGACAAGGTTGTTGTGGGTTTGGCCAACTTAATGCCTGTACTTTTCCGTCTTTACTTTGTCTATTCATTTTTACTTGTCTATTAATTTTAAATATTTCTCAAGAATTGCATATTTTATTGTATATCCATATTATAGTCTTTAATTTTACTTCATATATGTCTTAATTTCTGTACTTTTCGATCTTTACATAATTCTCGAGAATTAATAAATAAAGTGCATATTTTATTATATATCCATATTATAGTCTTTAATCTTACTTCATTTGCCTGAAATTATTTATCATTCTTTTACTTTATACATCTCTTAATAAATACTAAATTAATTATAGTAAGAAATTTTTTAAAACTATTTTAACCTTGTTGCTATTTTAATTTTTTAAATTGAACAAGTAAAATTAAGATTAAGTTTCTATCATCTTCTATATGATTAATAAAAAGGCCCCGACTTATTTTTTAGAATTTGAGTTCGACCTCGACTTCTTTTTTTTTTTTGTTTTTGGAGTGAGGAGAGGTAAATTCTTTGTCGAACTGTCATCTATTGACCTCCATCTTTTTTTATTTGTTTTGAATAATATCAAACCTAATCTAGCCTTTGTAAATCACAATAAAGCAAATACCTAACTTTGGAAAAAGTTCCTTAAAGGTGAGTTAGGTTAATGAATTGGAACACAGGATACTTGTTTTGTAGCTATAATAGGCAAGAGAAAAAAGGGAATGGAAAATTTAAAAGCCAGCAAAGAGAGATTGACTTGAAATGGGAAAAATATAAATGAGCCCATGTTACGTTTAAGTGTAAGTAGTTGGTAGTGTTGTAACTTGTACTACAACTGGAGGAAAAATTAATACTACTAATTGAAAAGAAAAGAAGAAGAAGATTACAACTGCCTTAATAAAAGAATATAAACATACGGTATATTTATATGTATTAGACTAGATATCAAACACCGTGTGAAAAACGAAAAAAAAGAAGCTAACGTTAAAGGATAATTGAGGTCCAATATATGTATTGAAGAATGACAAATTTAAATTATTTGGTTATTTTTATGCATTTTCCATAATTTTGAAAGTAAGGAGACTTGGATGAGTGATTCTAAATTATTTTATACGCTTTCTCTTGGTTTGATTGAATCCGAAATTTAAGAATGTAAGAGAAACTTCTGAATTAAAGATTTTAAACTCAATAGGTGTATAGTATCACAAATATCTTTTAAATCTTGTGATTTTAATTATATCATGTTAAAATTAAAGAATTACAAATTATATAAAATATAATATTCGTTTAAAACAGACGAAAAAGTAAAGTAAGCCACGTAATTAATTAACTGTTGAGTATTGTTTTATCTTACGTACCAAGCATGCGTTTTTTCTTGTGATATGAAGCATGCGTTTATCTTGTGATATCACGTTTATTCTTCCTCCTATATAATGAGTATAAGTACCTACACATTACATACTTCAACTTTAACTCATCCACTAGGACTTAAGGCTATATAGTATCCAAAAGTTTCAATGGCAACTTGGTTTTTAAGAAGTTCGAATAATCATGGTGTCATACGAAAGCTGTTGATGGCTTTTTCCGGCAAGTCTACCACCGTTGTTGTACGGAGATATTTCGGGTCGATGGAAGCTGGACAAAAACTGGATCCATACAGCTGTGACGATGATTATCGTGAAAATATTGGTCACCAAAATCAGGCATGTTTGAACTCTCTCTTCCTCTTCTTTTTTTTGTTGAATCGTAATTTTATAATTACTATAGTCAATTTCTCGAATGGTCACTGAACTTATAGAAATATTCCATTAAAGGAACTTTTCAGTTATACAGATATTTTCAATAAGGTGAAAACTAATGAAAAAAAATAATTTTTTAACGGAAGTTTGTACATATATCTTTTAAGGATGCATTTTTAGACGGAATACATATTATACAAAATTCATTTAACCCATTTTAAATTGGTCTTTAATAAGTAAATTATATTCCTATAATAACTAAAGCAAAAAAATAAGTGTAATTTGTATATACGACTTAATTTTTCCACACAAAAATATAGAGGATATTAAAAAGTGTTAAAGAGTACGTGTAAAGGAAAAAATAGATAAGTAATATAAAACGAAGAAAATATATCATATAAATTGAAAAAAAACAATTAATTACTTTAAAAAAATTCATCTTTTTTCAATTTGCATGATACTCTTCAACACAAACTATGTCTGTTTGTTTTAAGGGAAAATACATAAACATTGTTCGAACCATTAGTAATTTACATACATTTTTACTTTAGGAATGACGTAAAAATTACATACTATTTTTGTTTGAAGTGAATCGATGACATGCCAAAGATTGTGTTTCTACCTTTCAAAAGCAAGTCAGAAGGGATAAAAAAGAGAAAAAGGAACCAAACAGTACATGCAAAATGAATGATATACGTACTTAATTACACCCTCCGTTGATTTTTATTCTTTGTTTTAATCATCGAAACAATAATTAATATGAATATTTTATTATGATACTTATATTAATTGATATATTATAAATATGATTTGATGAATAAATAATTAATACTGTAACCTTTTTTGTTGATATGTTAAAAGTGAAAATTTATATTTGAAATAGTGGGAGAAAAAGGTGAACGGAGAAAATACTTTTTTATTTTATTCCTTCCGTCCATTTTATGCGACACATTTTCCTTCTTAATTCGTTAAAAATATGTCACTTTACTGTAGTTAAATATAATTTTAATTTTTTTTACATTTAATGAAATAATTTAGAGTCACACAAATATCTGAAAGGAAAAATCATTTTGGCCAAAAAATTTGGCTAGAATGGTAAAATAACATATTCACACTATGTTATTTTACCTTTTTAAACATTTTTACTATTTTAATTTTAATACCTTTTAATTAAAAAATAAAGAAGAACTCAATTTATTTTAAAATAAAAAAAATATTATAAACTTTTTAAATTTTTGACAAATTCTGGTTGCCAAATGGCTTCACGTAAAGTTAGTATTAATGAGGCACCCAACGCCTCCATAACTAGCCGCTACATTTATTCCTACGTGAACGACCAACTTAATTAAAACAGCCACAAAATCCCCCACCCCCTTCAAAACAGAACAATCACATTAATTACTCCCACTTGCCTAAATTTTACAAATTTGATTTATTTATTTTTAAGGGAAAAGGGTTAAAAATGTCCTTAACGTATTTCAAATGGTTCAAAAATACCTTCTTTTCATCTTTTGGTTTAAAAATCGCCTCAACATTTTTTTAAGGTTTAAAATTTCCCTTTATTAACAACACAATGACATGGCAATTGGGACATGAATTTTCTATTTCAAAATATATGACCCACTTAATCTAGAAATCCATTTCAAATCTGACCCGATATGACCGATTAATTTTAGGTCTTTTGTTCCCATTTGTGCTAACTCTCTTCTTTCTTCCTACCTCCTTCAGTTTGTCTTCTTTTTCCATTTCTCAGTTAATTTCAAGAAGAAAAGGAAGGAAGAACTACAAAGAATAAGGTTAGCTAAATCTTGAATTTGTTCCTTGCTGACATTGAAACTTTCAAGAAGAAAATAAGATTTATCTTCCTTTGGTTCTGAAGCCTCCTGCTTCCAACTATAAACACCACCATTCAAGCTAAAGACCAACCAAAAAATCCAATTCCAAAGAAAATGAGCCATAAAAACAAAAGCTTCATTTGCCATCTCCACCCATAATTTGGTCCTAGCAAAGACTCTGTGGCCTTCTTCAGCCTAAAACTTGAAGAGAAGCTCTAATTCGTGGCCAGCAATTTGCAATTTACAGACATCTTTAATAGAATCCCCCTACATCAGTGGCGGAGGCAGAAATTCTATCAAGGGGTTCAAATAAAAAAAATGTTGTTGCCTGGAATCGAACCTGTGACCCAAAGCTCACATAAGCGAAATCCTGAACCCCATAAACCATTGAGCTACTCCTTTGACATATGCTCAGGGGGTTCAATTTTAAATATATACACGTACACAAAAAAATTGATCTTATATATATAGTGTAATTTTTTTTCCAAGGGGGGTCAGATGACCCCCCTGAACACACTCTACATCCGCCAAGCCCTACATATCTTCAGAAAATACCTTGAAAGCTTAGGAGCAAACCGACCTAGAGCGGAATCATCAAAAGTCAATAATTGACCTGAATTTCAACAATTCTCAAGCAAAAACATCTCATAATTCCAACAAAAAGCTGAAACTGATCAATATCAAGATTCTGCTATAAACCCACCTCTACAAACTCCTAATCAAACTCCTAAAAAAGCAAAACATTACCTAAGGTGTAGAGTAATGGAATCAACTGTGTAAAAAATTGAAGAAACAAAAAAGTATTATCTGAAGAACATAACAAGAGGTGTTGTGATTTGCAACCCTCAATCACCATCGTCGGATGCTACAAAAGAGATTGAGAATCGTCCTAAAATGGAGCTCAAAGATAAGATAGGTTAATATGAAAATGGGTTTTTGGGTGGGTTTAAGTTTTTGTAGCACAGATGGGTTGGGTCGTTGGGCTGAATTTTAAAAATTAGGTGGACCAATAAGATAAAGTCATTTGACTAATTAAATGAGTCATCATTTATTATGTTAGTGGGCTGTTAATAAAGGGCAATTTTAAACCTTAAGAAAATGTTGAAGGCATTTTTAAACTAAAAGATGGAAGGAGGACATTTTTGAACCATTTGAGATACGTTAAGGACATTTTTAACCTTTTTCCCTTTTTTAAAAACAAAATTTTATTAATACACAGGAAAATATGAATTAATGTATTAGAAAATCTTATTTCCTTCTATTCAAATAATAAATCATTCAACACAAAGAGATATGCTCAGATGACAAACGTTTTTTCACCTCCAACCTTAAGAACTGAGAGCTGGCCTGTTAGAATAGGTTAGGTCCTTAAGCCAGCCCACCCTAGCCCACAATTAAGGTAAGTAAAAATTTTAAGCCGAGTCAAAACTAAGGCTTATAAGCCCAAGCCAAATCATCTTGTTGGTCCTTGAGGCTGGGCCGGGTCAGACCATGGATCAAAAATTATTTAATCTAAATTTAAATTTTAAAAAAGATTACTAAAAAGATAAGTAAAAATATAGAAGCAGTGATTATCGGATAAGTATTAATGTCGTACATAATATTTTACTCATTTAGCATTACATCCTAATTACCAAGTATATAAATTGCATTCATGATAACGATTTCATTTAAACATTCTGATGATGGAAAACTACATATGAATAGAGTAAACAAACATTGAATGTAGATTATATTATTGGTGAAATATTAAATACAAATAAGGTTAAATTAATCAAAGGACTCTTTTTATTACTAATATTTTCTTAAAACACTTGTAAAGACACTTAAAAAAGATACTTAGGGAGATGATTTATATAAGGTTAAAGTCTTGATCTATAGAGTATAATTTAGTTGTTTATGATATTTGATTGAACATGAATGCAGGATTTGGATTTTCCAGGTGGAAAAATTCCATTGACATCACAAATGAAGTTTATTTCAGAAGCATCGGATAAGAGATTACCGTGCTATCGAGTTCTACATGACGATGGATCTCTAATTTCTAATACCATACATGATCAGGTACGTACGTACCACAATTGAATCTTGAATCTTACTACTAAAATTCTTTTATCTTTCAATTGTGGAATATATGTGTTTCAAATTCAAATTTCCCGCGTTTCATTTTATTTGACACTATTTTATAAAATTAGTTAGGGGAAGAAGTAGCTGTGAACATGTATAGTGCCATGGTTACCCTGAAGACAATGGACACTTTCCTTTATGAAGCACAAAGGCAAGGGAGGATTTCTTTCTATATGACCACTTTTGGTGAAGAAGCTATCAACATTGCTTCTGCTGCTGCTCTATCTCCACATGACTTTGTATTACCTCAAGTAAACGACGATCGACCTCATTAATTATGTATATAGTTTAATTTTATACTGTAAGTACATAAAACTTAAACTTATATTGCAGTATCGAGAGGCAGGGGTGTTACTATGGCGTGGCTTCACCGTGCAAGAATGCACAAATCAATGTTTTGGGAATAAGGATGATAAAGGGAAAGGCAGGCAAATGCCAGTACATTATGGTTCTAATAAACATAATGTTATTACCATATCTTCACCTTTGGCGTAAGATATTAAATTTTTCGTAGAAATCGCGATAGTAATGAGCTAGCTACTACATATAATTACTCTGTTTTTCCCCTGTACATTCAGCACTCAGATATCTCAGGCGGCTGGTGTGGCTTATTCTTTGAAAATGGATAAAAGAGGTGCTTGTGCTGTTGCTTATACAGGGGAAGGTGCAACTAGTGAGGTAATTAATAAATGATCACTTTGAAATAATTAACATTCTAATTTCACCAATTACTGTTCGAAAAAGGTAATTCTGGTGATAAAAAACAATGCAGGGAGATTTTCATGCTGGATTGAACTTTGCAGCTGTTATGGAAGCTCCGGTTATCTTCATATGTCGGAATAATGGATGGGCCATAAGCACCCCTGTACACGAACAGTTTCGAAGTAAATTCACTTCTTCTTTGGTCTTAATTTTATATGACGATATTTGACTAGACAGGAGTTTTAAGCAAGAAAGGTAGACTTGTAACCCATGATGTGATTAATCTATATTGAGTCCTCCTCCATGCTTTCTTTGTTGTGGCAGGTGATGGCATTGTGGCAAAGGGGCTAGGTTATGGAATAAGAAGTATTCGCGTAGATGGGAATGATGTTATTGCAGTTTATAATGCTGTCCGTGCAGCTCGTAATATGGCAATTCGTGAGGAAAGACCAATACTAGTTGAGGTGAAACTTTATTGACATTTGAATGCATCATATTGAAGGTTACAAATTTGTACTTGTTTCCTTATTTTGGTGAAATGTCAGGCAATGACGTATCGAGTAGGACACCATTCGACATCTGACGATTCCACAAAGTATCGGCCAACAAATGAAATAGAATACTGGAAAACAGCCAGAAGCCCCATTGCCATATTCAGAAAATATATTCAGAGAAATGGTTGGTGGAGTGACGATCAAGAATCTGAACTCTACAGAGATGTCAAGAAACAGGTATGGATGACAAAATTAGCCCATGAAAATATGACCGCCTAATCCAATCCACTCATTTATTAACTCGAATTGACCAAACCTTTGTCAAAATATATTAAGAAAATTGTCTCAGTTTAAGTAACTTTTCAACCCGTCCATTTGACACCTCTGAGGTAGTACTTAATTCAGAGCAATACATTCATTCTTATCTGTTGTGAAATTGAAATCGATATTTCATTGTGATGCGGCAGGTATTAGAGGCAATTAAAACAGCAGAAGGAATGGAGAAACCTGCATTGACAGAATTGTTTAGTGATGTGTATGAACAAATGCCACCTAATCTTCATGAACAGGAGAGGTCTATTAGAGTTGCAATCAACAAATATCCTAAAGACTATCCTACTGATTTTCATGTATAGCCTTAATTTGAAAGTATGCAAATGATGTAGTATTGTTTTCTGAGAAATTACATTAGCATATAATTCTACTCGGCAACATGTATAATAACTTCAAGATTTGCAAGAACAAGAATAAATTGAGTAACTGCTGAAAAGAAAACATACTAAAAAGGGTAAGCAAAAAGTCTATAATGAAAAAATATCACTTATTTTGAAATATCTACATAATATGTTTCACTGCAGCATCATCATCTCGTATCAGGAGCTTCTCTTTAAGAATCTTCTGTCTCTCTTTCCAACTGTTTCTTTTACAGTTCAATCAGGAGCTTCTCTTTCAGAACCTCATAGCGCATTGTAATTACTGTGGCTTCTCCTCACCTATCTTCCGTCTCTCGGCACGAATCATCGATCTGCCGATATTCCTCCAGAAGAATCTCCTGTCTTTCCAACTTTCGAAGCACCAATTCATTCTTTTCCTGTGCATCATAAAGAGCATTTCTCAAATTATGAACACACAATGCTCTTCCATCTCCCAGCCGTCTTGTTGGTGGTGCCATCATTCTCTATAACAATATCGTGTGCCTCTCTATTTATTTATACTAAAAACAACCATCCTAAAACAGTGTGCCTCTCTATTTATTTATACTAAAAACAACCATCCTAAAACAACAAAACTTCTAATTTGTGTTGGGGATCCAAAAAAAATTCACCTTTTTTATTATTTTCGCACTATATTCTTTTCTTTTTATTGATTTTCCTATACTATTAATTACGAAACAACTAAAAAAAAAAGAATATTGCTATAATATTAATTAAGTTGCTTTCTAGTGTCACAGTTTTGGGGGCGTGACACAAATATTTCAATCTAGATTGGTACATGAATTCTTTATACAAATAATTAAAACTCTGATGAAATCAATTTTGTTGGAGGTAATAGCAAAAGATGGGGAACAAGAAATAAAACAATTGGGGTAAGAGTTTAATTTGTCTTCATATAATTGCTCAATTATTGATGTTGTTGTTACTTGATTACGATTATGGAGGATGAATGTGGGATCAACAGCCATGATGATTTGGTAGTAGATGTGTTGGAGAGGTTCAAGCATGCTAGAAAACCAGAATTTCAGATTCTTTTGTTGTGTGGAATGAGATGATTGATAAGGCCATTTAAACCTGCACATAACACAATGCTGGAAGGGATGTTAAAAGTGTTATGATATTATTGAGTTTTATTTGGACTCTGTTAGAATTCAGAAACATGCAGTGACTTCCATTAATGGAGGAAATCTGAACCTGCTATTAAGCTTGAATGAACAGAGACAAAATTCAGGGAGAATACAGAATTGGGAAATTTTCTCTGATTCAAAAACTAATGCTGAAAATATCATCTACACACTTATATACACGTTTTAACTTGTAACTAACTAAGCTAGCTAATATCTTTCTAACAAACTATTAACTAACAGTCTTAACAATAATCAGTTAACTAATCACGTGATGGTGCCATGTCATATACGTATTAACCTTTCTCATCCTCAATAGACTCATGTATTTGACTACTCTTTTGAATTAATGCAATATCTGATATTGCAACCATGCTACTTTGCTATATGTTCAAGATTTGTACGAAACAGATGTACATAAATTAAGTAATTGCTTCAAACAAAACATACTCTAAAAAAGGATAAGGTAGCACTAAAGATTTAGGGTAAACACTCTATTGAACTAGATAGCTAATAAATGCATCACTTATGTTGAAACAAAAAGACTGAAAAAGAATAAGAAATATAAAGAGATGTCTATAATATGTTCTAATGCAGTAGACTTTTTTGCCTCCTTACGTATCTTCCGTCTCTTAATTCTCTCCCGTCGTAGTTTCTCCAAAATCTTCTTCTCTCGTTCCAACTCTTTTTTCTCCTCGTACTTCACGAGCATCTCTTCCATAAGCTTATTGCGCATTGCAATTAGTGGGGCTATCTTCCTTCTCTCACAACGATCTTTCTCCATAAGAATGTTCTCCAACTGTTCAAGTTCCAACCTTCTTTGTTCCTCTGCACTAACATCATAAATGAATACTTCTCCATCATCCCCGATCTGTTCTGTTGGTCATGCCATTATTCTCTATTCCTACTATGCGTTCCCTCCATATTTATTTATAATAAAATCAACAAGAAACCTAATCCTAATCCTACACTAACTCTTCAAAACAAATTAACTTTAGCTCTTTTTTTTAAAACTATTTTTTTGTACGTTTTTTTTTTAGCAACTTTTAATTAATTAATTGCATATATGTTGGAGTTCGAAAACTTCAATTTTATATATATATATATGTTGTTATAATCGACAAATTTTCAATTTTGACATTTATAAAATATTAATAGAATTCAGTAATAAATATAATTTGGCAGGACATCAACAACCCTCGAATAACAACAAGGCCACACGTACCCACCAAATGTGGAACCGGTAGACATAAACAACAACAACCGCATCAAGACAGACGATAATCTCTAGAAGTGTTGTCTTTTATATTTTCTATCATGTCCCTTATATGTTCTATCAACTTTTTACTATAAATTATTTAAAGAGTATATTATTTTTTTTTACCTTGATATGAAGTACAATTTTTCTCATGTTCTCAACATATTCATCAATAGGGCATTTCCACCAAAATAAAGTATGACTAAAGAAGACTGAATTTTATCATTCTGCAAGTGAATAAACCAAATTATAATTTCACATAAAAAAAATTGAAGAAAAAAAATATCAACTAAGTAGTAAATAAGGTCTAAACTATTGGGTTTAGTTCGTTTGAAAAGCCACAAAGTAATGACTAGCAATAAGGTCTAAACTATCTTTATGCATCATATAAACAACTATGTATTATTATTATTATTAGACTTTTAACAAACAAGAAAATAAAACGAGAATTTTTTTTTTTTTAAATAACAGCCTGCAAGGCTCATTGGCGGCTGAGCCTTACAAGGCTTATCGGAATTTGAGCCTTGTAAGGCTCATTGGAATTTAAGCCTCATTTTAGAAAACCTGATTTACACGGCGTTAAAAATTGTTGTCCTTTTGGTTTCATAATTAATTGAGTTCCCTTTTAGTTTCGAACTCGAGGTTCAAGCATGTTAGAAAACGAGCATTCAGATTCTTTTGTCAATGATTGGTTTGTACGAAATAAATTGAGTAATTGCTACAAACAAAGCATACTAAAAAAGTGTAGCACTAAAGCAAAAAGTGTAGCACTCTTGAATAATTCTATTGAACTAGATACTAGATAGATCTATAATGAAAAAAACACATCACATGCATCACTTAACTTGTGTTGAAGCAAAAAGAAAGAAATAAAAAGAATAAAGAGATGTCTATAATCTGTTTGAGTGCAGCAGCCTCTTTTGCCTCCTTAAGTATCTTAATTCTCTCCCGTATTTCCTCCAATATCTTCCTTTCTCTCTCCAACTCTCGTTCTAACTCTTTTATCTCCGATCCTCCTTCATCACCAACATCTCTTCCATAAGCTTATTGCACATTGCAATTAATGGGGCTATCTTCCTTCTCTCACAACGATCTTTCTCCATTAGAATCTTCATCATTAACTCCAACTGTTCAAGTTCCAATCTTCTCTGTTTCTCTACAGTAACATCATCAACGAATACATCATCTCCAAGATGTTCTGTTGGTGATGCCATTATTCTCTATAACAATATTGCGTTCCCTCCATATCTATTTATACTAAAATCAACAAAGAAACCTAAGAGTAACTCTTCAATTACTTCATTTTTCTTTTCCATATATTTTAAAACAAAACTACTCAATTTTCATTTTTTTTAAGCTACTATTTTTTTGTACGGTTTTTTTTACCATATTTTGCCTTCTTTTTTTTGTGTAAGAATTTAATTATAATAAGGACATCTTCTTCATTTAATTTTCATTATGTTTATTATAGTAAATATTTAATATTAATATCCATTTAATTAATTAAAAATTAAGTAATAGTTATATTTAAATTCATGCATCAAACAAGATCTTAATGCAATCATATATTCATGTACTAAATGTGGGTAGTGAAGAGTCAAACAAGATTTAATACAATCATATAGTCATGTACTAAATATGAGTAATGAAGAGTGTAGTTTGTAAGATAAGTGGGGGTAATGAAGAGTCTACGTCCAAAGACGCTCACACAACATTATTTATATTCCTTTCTTTCATCCAAATTTGTGTTCATCTTGTTATTCTTGCATTCTACATTAGGTTAGTCTACATCATTTGTAAAATTTTCATTACCAATTTGTAATTGTAAGAATTCTTACTGATTCATTACTTTGTATTCTTTAAAATTTCATGCATATTCATCTTTTTTTGTTGAGAAATATGTAAATTATCATAGATTCAAGATGAATATTCTGCAATATGAAGTTGTAAGTGAATTTTTATTTTTCATATCTCCATCTTTTGGAGTTTTTAAATATCACTTCGTAATTAATTACTATATTTTTGTATTCTTCATTTCTTCTATCTTTAGGATATAAATATAATAAAGTTAATCCTAATTTATATTTATAATTAATTGTTTTGAGAGTAAGCATGTCAAATCCGGTAGAATATTTTCACAACGAGACATGTAAAAGAGCATGTCTTTGATAAACATTTGTAGTTATGTCTTCTTCGTTGTTTGATAATCATTTATCTTTTTAAAACAATATGTTTGTACTTTTTCCTTTTTATATGTAATCTCAATTGCTTAGGAAATTCATGTACTTAACTATTGTAGAGAGGTACAAAAATTAGTGCAAAAGCAAAAGTAAAATAAAAAATAATGTAAAGTAAAGAGATGACGAAATGTTACATTGAATTTTATTATACTAGAATTCATATTTAATTTTTAATATGTAGTTTAAGAAATATAGTGTATCTATATTTTTAACACAATCATGCTTCCTTTTCTGTTTTTTTTTTTTCATGATTTTAGTTTTTTAATACATATGAAACATTTTGTTTATAACAAGTCAACTTCTAATAAAATGTGATTCAATCAATATGAAAATATTTTTGTCTATATATTTTATTGTGATGTCTTTTATTATGGATGTCATGTCTTTACTTACTTTTCTTTCTTTTCCGTTTGAACTTGTAATTTTTTCTATAAATTTGATGTTACACCGCCTAGACATTTTGTAATATTTTTCTTTACACGTATCTTTTTTATAGCCAATTTCTTTTTTAATTATTAAAACTTACATTTAGTAATTAAACTATATTAATTCTTCTGACATAATAAAAGGTTTATTTTTCATGAAGCATCAAAAATATCAAACATCCAACATTAACACAAGATTTTAATGCTATATTTTGTGAAGAGTTATATTCCTATGTCAAACTTACATACAAAAGTCCTTATCTTTGAACTTAGCGATGAATTTATGTACGCTCCACTATGATATATTTACTTATATAAATTAACTTTTCTAATGACAATTAGGGGACAAACGTGCAACGCGTTCCAAGGACTAGTAGCCATTAAAATACATCAATATACTTTAATATTTGTACACAATTTTACATAACACATTTCACCTAATTTCACAAAGATATATATTCAACAATCATTTTTCATCTTTCACGATTGTTGAATTTTTATCACTTTATGGGTTATAAGTTACCCCAAAAATAAAAGGAAAATACAAATCTACAACAACAATACAATTTCATTTATAATCCCGGGAGGAAGAAAATGTGAAAAAAAGAAAAAGAGAAACAAAAAATTGGAAAGGGCTGGAAAGGGGAGAAGAAAGAGAAATGGAGGTTTGAGAGTAGAAAGAAAAGAAAGAAATGCGGAGGGGTGGGGTGGGAAAAGAAGAACGAACTGATTTTCTTTTCTTATTTTTGATCTTTTTATTCTATTTTTAAAAAGAAAATAAATTATTTTTAGTCTAAAATTTGATATTTCACGCTCCTTCTACGCGTGACATCACACATTTATGCCAACTCAATAATTAAGTTGCCACATAAGTTTGGTCAACTGTCAGAAGGACTTAAAACATAGAGTTTCATTGAGCTTAAGGGTTCAACTAACAAATAGTCAAGTAAAAGGGTCTAAAATAAAAACGCATACAAGTAGAAGGGTCCATCAGACCATTTCGCCAAATATATCTTTGATCTTCATCGAAGTGAAGGACTCATGTCACTATCATTTCTATGATTTCTTATGGAAAAGATGAAGAATAATTTTTTTTTAAAAAAAATAAGAAGAGAAAAAACTATACTAATAGAATGAAAGAATAAAAAATGAATATTCAACCTCTCCATGGATGATTGTTATTTATAGACTAGGTAAATTATCCGTGGTTTGCATGGGATTGAACACTATTTTATTAAGCTTACATATGATCATTCGGTAATATTCAGATTTTCAATACATACACTACATTGTCAAGAACATTTTATCTTAAGGCAAAACGTTCCTCCGAAATCTTAAAGTGCTATATTTTTTAAATTTTCGTTTTTGTTATACAAAAGTTATGAGTCGTAGAGAGATTTTAAGTATAAAAAAGAAGTCTAAGAAATGTCCATGAACAACATCGGACGTTAAAGAAGAGACCAAAAAGCCTCGAACAACAACACTCCCAAGTAAAGTGGAACATCACGTCCTTACAAGAACATAATTAACTAAATTAAAATGGAGGACCTTCGGCTCCTTTCTTATGACTCTAAAATTGTTAGTATCATAAATGTTTTTCCTCATTGTCTCATAATAGTCATTACTATTGGTTAGGTTTCATATCAGCAGCCCCAACTTATTTGGAATTGAACCATAATTATTGTTATGGTTATAGTATGCAGTTACAAATAATTAATATAATTATCAACCAAGCAGTAGACGACATTTGAATGAAACTGTTCATAACTGAATATTCTAAACCAAATTTTTTACACATAGCATATTAAAATCTCACCACATATTTTTGTGAGCACTTGAACTCACAAATATCCACAAATAATAATAAAGACAACCTTACTTTCCTAACAATCAAAAAGAAAAAGGTATGTTGCTTAACATATTTTTCAAAAAGATAGTTTGTCGGGTTGTATTCAAATTTACAGTTCACAAATTTAATTGAAAGAAACTAAAAGAAAGAGCTGTTACTTCTTTATCAAAAAAAAAAATTATCAAAAGAAAGAGTTATCAATAAGGCAAAAATTATCTTTAACGGCAATTAATAGCTTAATTATCACTAAATATGTATTTTCAAAGGCAATTGATACTCTCTATAAATGTCCCTAAAGTCTATAGCAACATTGAATGTAATGACAATTAATTAATGTCGGTAAAGACTCTAGCACTCTTCGTTAATGTGCATATTTATTGACGATAAAAATTGTTTTTGTTATAGTGTATTTTGGACATTTGTTAGTTTCAAGAAAACTTGATCTCTTATTATGCCCAAAAAGAAGAGACGGAGAAATATGACAAATTAGTTAACTTGCGATAAAGAAGTGGACTAATTGTCTCTATACTAATATAATAGGAAGGGTGCAATGACATACAAAATGTTTGTGCCTAAGAATGGACAATTAAATACTATACTAATTGAGGCAAGCAAGAGAGCAATCTGTTTGGTTCTTTTAACAAACTTCATCATTGATTCCGTATTAGTTATCACATATTTATTGTTGTGTGCTATCAAATATAGCACAACCCACAAGCAAATTTCTCAAAAAGTGTATGAAGAAACCTATAGAATGAGACAAATTAGAAGATAAATTTTCAATCATCCTCACTGGAATTTTTAACAGAGTTAAAAAAAAGTCACCAAAATAACAAAAAGAAATTGCAACAGATACATGAATCACTATGACTTACAATAAAAGACTAAGTTTCATGAAATGGGAGAAAGAAAACTTTGAGGAATGAAACACACTTCATAAGAAGCTTAATTAATGTTTTTGAATTCGACTCCCCTATAGCGAAAAAAGCCTACAAATAATAGTGACAGAAATAAAGTTTTGTTTACTAAAGAACCAAATATAATGAATTGAACCATTTCAGCAACGTTATGAGTTATGGACTGAGAGGTGCAAGGGTAATAATGTCGCATTTCAATTAAAATCAATTTTTTTTGTTATATGAAGAAACCTGTAGAAAGGGACAAAAGAGAAGATCATTTTTCAATCATCCTTGCCGAAATTTTTAACAGAGTTTTAAAAAAGTCACCAAAATAGCAAAAAGAAATTGTCATAGTTACATGAATCACTATGACTTATAGTAAAGATTAAGCTCCATGAAATAGGAGGAAGAAAACTTTGACGAATGAAACAAACTTCATAAGAAATTTAATTAATGTATTTGAATTCGACTATCCTATAGCGAAAAAAAACCTACAAATAATAGTGGTAGGAAATCCCTCTATTTATAGAAAATAAAGGGTAGTGTGAACAAATGTTTATTGTGCATTATCGGAAAAGTCACAATTCTTTGGAAAAGTTACAAAACTTCGGAAAGGTCACAACCTTTCATAAAAGTTACAATTTCTCATAAAAGTCACAACTCTTCATAAAAGTCGCACCCTATTCATAAAAGTCACAACTTTTCATAAAAGACACAATTTTTCATAAAAGTCACAACTTTTCATGAAAGGGGAAGGCTAGTTTTGGTAATAAATAAATTTAAATGGAAATCCTTGTTTGTGGTGGCGCCACGTAGGCGGGCCTAGGTTCTCTTTTATAAATATACTAGTTACAGTAGCCCGTGCTAGCATGGGCCCAACATATATTTTTATTTTTTATTTTAATTTATGTGACATTAATAAAATTTTAACGGTCAAACAATTTTTTTGTATGTTCTTTAAATTTTAAGTTGTTGATTATTGTGGTTAATAATACTTTATATGTAATTTTCAATATTCGCTTTGTCCCAATTTATGTGTCATTGATAGAATTTCGGAAGTCAAGCAAATTTTGTATATGTCTTTTAGATTTTGAAGTTATTTAATTATTATGAGTTATAGTACATTTTACATATATGTTACTTTTTCTATCCCAAACTATGTGACATTAGTAGAATTTTGAGAGTTGATCAAATTTTTTGTATGTCCTTTAAATTTTGAAGTTGCTAAT